>PVIR01041127.1:0-12909 GCA_004026965.1 Petromus typicus
TCCACCTAATTCCAGGCTCTGGCATTCCCCGGACGGAAGCCCCTCCTGGTACAGCTGTGGAGTGATGGAGGGTGGCCCCACCCACAGCGCTGTCATCCTGCAGAGACCAGAGGGAGGGTCACTTGGATGCACTTCTCGGCAGCTGCTTGGCACAGCTGCATGGAGAGAGGGACAGCCCAGACCGTCCAGAGATCCAGTGTGTAAAGCATCCCTGCCACTGCCCAGCCCACTCCTCCCCTAGACAGGAGGCAGAGCTGGGAAGGCAGGGTTGGGGTGAGCACCCCAGACCCCTCTAGCAGTGACCACTACATCTACAGTGGACCCAGGATACCCGATGCTCTTTACAAAACAGGTCCAGTCTTGACTCACGGTGAGCAGGGAGGGGCTCCAGTCCGGCCCAGGCACCAGCTGTGGTGCTGAGGAGGGAGGGACAGCTGTGTAGGGCAGGGCTGGGTGCAGCAGGAAAGGGTGGCGCTCCCTGAACCGATGGCTTCGGGTCTGTCAGAGCTTGGCCCCTTCTCCACAGCAACCTGAGCCGGCAAGCTTGCTGCACAGGGCATTGCCCTTGGGGTCAGAGACCCCAGCCCTGGCAGGAGTGTTCTGGGCTCTTCCCCACCAGGGGCAGGCACGCAGCCTCTGTGCTTGTTTCCCTGCCACAGCGTGAAAGGCAGGAAGACGAGGCTTCCAGCACCCTGCAGCAGCAGGGCTCTTCCGCTTCTTCTCCCCTTGTCCCACGGCCGTCAGCACTTCCGGCTCAGCCGGGCCCGGGGAAAGCTGATGATCTGCGTGTGTTCAGGTCTGTACACAGGGCAGAGGAGTCACTCTGGACTAAATAGACAACCCCCACAGATGGCAGTCCAGCTGTCCTGTGCGTGCCACCTTTCTTCCAGGAGCACAAAGGAGCCATGGGAATGCGTGGGGGCCACAGATGGGGCGCCTGCCAGTGCTGCAACGTCCACTCCTCAGGTTCCCTGGACTGACTCTCCACCCTTCCCCTCATGGGAGGAGCCCCGAATTTCCCTTACTGATGAGAAGTGGTTTACGTTTGTGCTTTCCAGGTGATGTGAGGAGAGTTCAAGGCAGAGGCCTGCTGGTTGCCCCAGCACTGCAGGGTAGTGCTACTGGGTGGATGTGATGTCTTCTAATGCCCAGGTGGCATGGGATGTACTTTTACATGCCTGTTTCTTCAGAGGCCATGGGGCATGTCATATTCAAAATCATAACTTGAAACACAATAGTGGCTGCACACCTGAAGTCCTAGCACTCAGGAGGCTGAGGCAGGAAGATTGCTATGAGTTCAAGGTCAGCCTGGGCCGACCCTGCCTCAAAAAAAGTCACAAACTGATCACCAAAAAACTCCCAAGAATACACAGAAAGGGAGCAGATGCTATTGCACATCTTGGGACTTTTATAGGATAAAAAGATTTAAAAGTGCAATACTTGTCCATGTGACACGGATGAACCTGAGATGTACAGCTCTGTGAGACAAGCCTGACAAGGAGGCACATCCTGTCCACTCTAAGATCCAGGGGGACGATGAGACCTGGGCACGGAGTGCGTGGAGAACAGTTGTAGGCGAAGTCATTCTTTTGGGGATAATGAAAATATTCTGATATAGACTCTGGTCACAGCCACGTGACTTTATCAATATACTACAAACTGTAGGGATAAGCTGTTTGGGACACAAACGGTACCTAATAACACAGTTTCCAAAGACCCTCCAACAGAAACACCTCACACCCTACCCACCAGCAGGACAGAGAGGAATGTGAGGCTTTTTTTTTTTTTTTTTTTGAGACAGGGTCTTGCTTCGTTGCTCAGGCCACAAGCTACAAGCTCAGCCTCAAACTCACAGCAATCTTCCTGCCTCTGCCTCCCCAGTGCTGGGATTATAGGTGTGAGCCACCACACCTGGAATCGCTGTATGTGGTTACTGGGGATTGAACCTGGGCCCTTGCACTTGCAAGGCAGGCAGTGGAACCTCTGAGCTAAATCCCTGGCCTCTCTATGGTTTTGGAGCAAGGGTCTCAATATGTGGCCCAGGCTAGCTGTGAACTTGTAGTGATTAATCATCTTGCCTCAGCCTCCTGAGGGTTTAGATGACAGGTGTGTTCTACCACGCTGAGCTTGAGGCATTTCAATTCAGCGCACATATGGCCCTTTACTGTCCCGTCGTCCTCCACTTTGCTGTCCAGATTCCCATGGAACCTTCCCTGCCCCAGCCATGTCTATCACACGCCATTAGGATTCCCCAGGGAGTAAGCTTCAGCCAGGTGGAACCCGGGGCCTGGAAGGGACATTGCAAAGGAGGGGACCCTACAGGGAGGAAACTGCTGACGCCGTTGGCACAGTGAAAACAAACTTGTAGACACTAAGAAGTCTTAGTTGCCACCAGTACCCAGTTCAAAGAGCGACTCCCACGTCCTGGGGGCGTAAGGAGAGCTGGGTGGAGACCTGGGCTCTGTGTGAAGAAATCCAAGGAGAGGCACTTTGTTGAAGCTACCACCCAGCCAGGCAGGCGCAACTCTGATTTCCGAGCAGCGAGAGAGGGATTTCTTCCCTCGAAAGACAAGGATGCCAAGATCCACACTACCAGGGTGAGCTCTGTGGGCATTACCTCAGCACTCTCCCATGCCTTCTCCTCTTAATTGCTTTCCACACCCATAAAGGGAGAGAGAAACAAAAGCCAGTACCCCGGAGCTGCCAGGTTCAGATGATAGATAGCTTCCAGTGAGGCTCTAATTATACGGGGGCTGGGAGCATCCGGTGGTGACTCAGGCTCCTGCACTGCCCCTGGCTACAGCCCCATGAGAACCTGTAAGTAGCAGGTTCTCAACACTCGAGCGCCACCATGGTTGCCTTGTAGATACTCGATGGCCAGATGGCAGGGCAGCCACAACCTGCTGTGCACACCTGCCCCCAGGGATTTTCTCTTTCAAGTCCAACCTTTTATCTTTGCCCTTTAACAGTAGACAAATACAGGAATGACCTGCATAGATCAAAGCTGAGAAACACAAATGTGATTAGAAGTGCAAGGCCCCTTTTTAAGGGTGGCACTTCCTCGCTGCAGATGACAGGCCCTGGCATGCTCCGCCCTTGAGGCAGGCTCTGCGCACGGGGAGGGCCTTTTCACATTGCTCTTAGGAAAACACACATCCCACGGCACCCTGGAGGCTGTATCGTCTGGCTCCCAACTGCCTCTGGGAATTTACCCAGAAAAGTGAGAACAGGTGCCATAAAAGAGACTTGCACAAGTTAGCACAGTCTCCCTGATATCCATGTGCGGGAACCCTCAATGTCCACGAACAGAGTAGAGATTGTGAGATCCAATATCACTCCACAATATATGAAAATATAGTACACACATATAGGTGAATCTCACACGTACAAGGTGTGTAGAAGACGCTCTCAAAATAGTGCATGTCCTACGGCTTCATTTGCATGAAATTCCAGAATGGCTAAAACTAAATAAAGAGGCAGCAGTGAGCTGCCGTGGCTGGGGGTGGGTGGGCAGAGTGGGGAGGGCATTTGCCAAGGGGACAGGATGGACTGGAGGGGCACTTAGAGAACTCATGGGACTGTGCACTTAAACGGGTGCATGTGATTGTGTACAAATTACACCACATTGGCTGCTGTGGGATTTGACAGGTAGAAGGCTTAGCTCATCGCTCTGAGGGTTGCTGAATTCTGCAGAGACTGCATCTCTGCAAATAGGACAACCCCACACCCTGGGCGACAGCTCCAGGACTGCCCTGGGCTCAAAGAGATGGGGAGGGCAGCAGGACACTGGGCAGAGAGCTGAGCTGGCCTCACAGGCCTGACATCAACCTGACAACCTGTCCCAGATGACAGAAGTGAGCTCCACACCCCACTCAGGAGCTGAAGGCTTGTGGGGTCTGCAGCATGGCTCCAGGGACCGAGCTCTGGCTGCTGAGTGATGACCTGGGAAGTCCTGGGCCTATTATTGCAGTGTAGCTCCCTGAGCACAGGGCCAACAGGAGGAGAGGTGGGCTCTGTCTGGAGCTCTACTCTACAGCCTGTGTGTGTGTATACACAGAGGACCATCTGACATTATGTCAACCTCTTTGACATGTCTCCCCATGTGAAGCACCCACCCCAGGTCCTCCCTATCACCTGTTACTCTTCCAAAATACTCTGCATAGCCACAGTAATTTCTCTTCTGTTGATCGATGTCCTTACTTAGATGAGAAGAGGGATTATGGTTGGTTCGCTGTCCACTGGGGAAGCAAAGGTCCAGCCAGGTACGTAGTAGGACCATAACCGAACTTGCAAACTTGCAAATTCTATATTGACACAAAAATAAGGCAAACACAAAAACACTTCTGCCATATTCTCGTTCCTCTAGATCAGAACAGTGCCCAAGAAACAGCCTTTCTTGGGCTTTAGCTCAGTGGTTCCGGCACCTGCCTTACAAGTGCAAGGGCCCAGGTTCAATCACCAGTAACCACAAACAATGCTGGGCATGGTGGCTCATGCCTGTCATTGCAACACTCAGGGGGCAGAGGGAGGATTGCTGTGAGTTCAAGGCACCTGAACTACAAAAAGTGAGACTTTGTCTCAAAAAAAAAAAAAAGATCCCTCCAATCTGTGCCAGCCTCTGTCTCTTGGGGAGCTGAGGCTTTCTAACTGTTAGGAGCTCAGATAGTACCCAAAAGTCATTCATGTCTTTGACCAAAGTACCAACATCTGCACCCAGAATAGAAGAGACAGGTCCCACAGATCCACCCAGCAAGACGCAGCTCACAAAGGCTACTGCACTAGACAGGGGGCCCTCTCGGAGCACAGACTGCGGACCCAGTGTGAGGAAGTGAAAAACGATCCATAAGCAAGGAGGGCAAGGCAGGCATGCTGACCTGGCAAGCCACCTAGCATACTTGTCAGGGAGGAAAAGCTATCAATCATACACATGTGCAGGGACACACACCTAGAAGCTTAGAGCTCATTCTGACATCACGTAAAGAAAAACACCAATGGAACCAGCAACACACCCAACAGCAGGTTGGAGAGGGAGAGATCAGTGTTGTTACCAAATGTGACCCATCCCCAGGAGTTCCTGCCAACCCCACCACCCACCATACGGCACCTTCGAAGTCTCTGGTCACCTGGACAGTGGTGACTGCTGCTCTGAAGAACTGCCCTTGTGTCCTGTCCTCGGTCAGCAGTCAGACATAACTGGAAGGTACAGGCCCCCAGCGGGCACTGTGGACTCAGCCCCCGTCTCCTGCCCATCAGCTGTGAAAGCCTCAGACTCCAAGCCAGTATCCTGCCCAAGTTGCTAATTAATAAAGTGAACTTTAACAGTTGTGAACTGCAGAAAGAGTCCTTATCCTTACCCGAGGGAGAGCTCTCAGGTGTGAGCTCATAAGCACTTACTGGCTGTCAGCCTCTGAGGTAGAGGGAAGAGCCTGTTTGTCACATGCACAGGTCTCAGAGTGGAGCAGGCACCTGCATGCGGCTGTGGCGTAGCTCTCCGTGCTCAGAGCCGAGGATGAGATGAGAGCGGGAGGATGAGGAGCAGGGCTTTCTGTGTCACCACCTTCGGGAATTCACTCTGCCTCAGAGTGTAAGTCCCAGGCCCTGAACTATGCCAGGTGGTAAGAGGATGTACACAGAGAGTCACCAGCAAGGGCCCAGGTGCTGCCTGGCATTTCTTGGACAACTGTTACACCCCAGGTGTGGGTCAGGAGGCGCAGCTGGTTTGCACTCTGCTATCTGTAGCCCTCACCACTGTGGGGACCTTTTGGCTCAATGCCAAGACCCAGGGACAGTATGGGAGGAAGGAAACCTGTGCCGAGGCAGGAGAGGTGGCTTTCTGGGCTGATGCCGCGTGGTTTCCCTGCCGGCCTGGCACGCTCCCCCCCCTGGCTGCAGCTGGCGGCTGCTTGGCCTGGAATCAGGACAGGTCTGTCTGCCCAGGGATAGCACTCTGGCGGGGACCCCACCCCAGTGCTGGAGAAGCGGCTGTGCTCCATGGTGGGGGAGGTGCTCAGCCAAAAGCAGAAATAAATATTACACAAAAGGGAAAACAGGAAGAGCCCATGAAATAAAAACAGCAAGGACAGCGCCTGCACTTCACACCCCTGGTGTCCTACTTTCACTTTCCCCTGAGATAATTCAGTCACCCCAGCCCAGTGCCAATCGTCTGCTTCCAGTGCACGTGGAGGCCTGTGGTCTCCATGGAGACCCAGAGCTGGACTGGAACATGGTGCTCCTGGGCGTGGGCCGGGGCCGCCCCCAGGGGGGTCTGCGAACTGGGACAGCCCTCAGGTGAAGGGCCCAGCCTCGGCAGGGAGTTTGCAGATGTGGGTTGTGCAGACCCCCGAACCCCCCTCAGAGGCAGCTGTCTGCAGAGTGCTACGTCCAGCCCTCTGCGGCTACTCACCATGTATGAGGGGAAGATAAGGACACGCTTGTGCTTCCCGCACGGCCACTGGGGGTCGTCCAGGAGATTTGGGTCGTAGTCCACAGACTCTCCCAGGTCACTGCCTAGGAGGACACGAGAGACAGTGAGGACAGAGGTGGCTGAGAGAATGCCCCGCACAGCTCCTTCGTCGGGCTAGTGGCGCATGTCCTGGTTCTGGCTGCAGCAGACAGCCCTGAGTGTGGATCAAGTGCAGCCCCAGCAGAAGGACTCCACACAGTCTCCTGTTCTGACACTTCCCTATTTTACAGAACCACCTGTCAGTCTCCCCAACACGGGATGAGAGGCAGAGGCAGCCACAATGCAGAGGTGGCACTGCCAAGGCTTACTTTCTAGACTTTTGGACCAAGTTTTCTAACTTAAGACTTGGGAACAGCTTGGGAAAATGCATCCAGGGAGATGTGTGTTTGGGTAACCTCAAGCCAGGGCGGCCACCAATGCACAGGGCTGTGAAAGACCATAAGTGGCTGGGACATTAGGACTGAGGCGGTATGACATCATAAGTTCACATCCCCTAGGATTCCTTTCTGACAGTAGAAATAATGCTGCTTCCTACAGTTTGCCCTTGTGCCAATTCTTAGAAAGATGGCAAAATAAAGTAGAGGTGGCGAAGCACACTTGTAATCCCAACACTCTGGGGGGCTGAAGTGGGCGGATGTCATGTTGGAGCCCAGCCTTTTAACTTTCACCCTTGTGCCAACTCTTAAAAAGCCCTGGTGGGGGGCTGGGGAGGTGCCTGGTTTGCAAGTGCAAGGTCTGGATTTTTACCCCAGTACCCCAAATCCCCCCCCAAAACCCAAAAACTAGAAAACCAAAGGCTGGACAGGCAAAACTGAAGTCTACAAATGTTCCTTTGGTGGCCACTCAGCTTGCCCACCATGGTAACCACCAAATAAATTCTCATCCTAATCCTGCTCTTCAGGGCCCAGCTATCTAAGGGAGGGGAGCCGAAGCTGAGCAGCCTGACTGCAGGGAACATAACTATGTGAACAGTGAGTGGAGCCGGGCAATCCACTGCTCCTGCCTGGTGCAGGCGGCCTTGGCAGGCTTGGCTTGGCATCAGGGGCATCTGACAGATAGTTAGCAGTGCCCTGGCTGTGAACTGCACAGCCTGAGACCAAGTTTTCCCCAGAGTCACTCTGTCGGCAGGCACCTGTGCTCCCATCGGCACTGAGGGAGACACCCTGCACTGTAAGGCCAGCGCCTCCTGCCAGGAGCTTCCCAGGCCCTGCCAGGCACGGTCACCTGCGTCCAGGCTGCCCTGGGTGCTGCTGGCCCGGCCGACGGAGAGGCTGCGATGGCTCAGGTTGTGAAACTGGCAGAAGGAGGAGGTGGAGTCTATGGTATTTCTCCGGGCTCCGAAGGCATTTGTGGGTAGCAGAAACTGGGTATATGAAACAGTCTAAAAGGTGAAAATAAAAAAGTGATTATTTCTAGACAATGCTGGGTTTGCATTTTTACCAAGCCACATTGCAATCCCAAGTTCAATTCCACTTTTTAAAAGGCATGACCTGAAACATCAAAAACTTTGGTCCTAGCTTGTGCCAAACCTCACCTGCATGGACCTGCAGTGCGGTTATAACTGTTTTGGTTAGGTGGTAGGACTATTAACTTGGTGGACAAAGCATACCTCAGAATGTGCTGGATGCTGTCCTACAAACCATCCAAGGCAGTGTTCCGGAACACGTCAGGACACGCGCCTCTGACAGGTGCAGGAGCTGTCCGTGAGGCTCAGCTCCGCACCCCTCGCTCTGAGGGGAGTGAACGCCCACCCTCTGGAAGGAGGGCGGCGCACAGGCACTTCCTCACTGCCTGGGGAAGTGTCCCGCGTGACCCTCCCTACAGCTTGAGCCGAGGGACAGTGCCACTCAGGCGGAGCGGTACCTGCCTGCCCGGGGGAGGAGGGTGGTTACTCGCTGCCCCAGAGAAACGGACCTGGCAGGCTGATGGAGACTGCCTGCAACCGGCCCTGTGGCTCCAGTTCATGTTCAATTTTTACTCCTCAGGCTCCAAGCCAGCAGCTCACTGAGCTGCGGATGGGAAGAA
Organism: Petromus typicus; assembly: GCA_004026965.1. Classification (NCBI taxonomy): domain Eukaryota; kingdom Metazoa; phylum Chordata; class Mammalia; order Rodentia; family Petromuridae; genus Petromus; species Petromus typicus. Next base: position 8,489 of record PVIR01041127.1, read on the forward strand.
TGTGATGGCTTTGCGGGTCACCGCAGTGGTGGAGGGACCACAGGCTTCAGGGGACCCTGAAGAGCCACACATTTTCCTTGCAGCTGCAAGGTGTCTAACAGACACGACCAGTTTGAACCAGCGCTCCATTTGGCACATGTGCAGATATGTGTGTGCACAAGTGTGAAGCTGTTCAATGTGCTGCGCTCAGCTGTGAACAGTACAGGGACAGGTGCGTGCCCTGGGAGCCTGACTTTGCTGGGCGGGTCTCCCTGGCACCCAGAACAGTGGGGTGGGCTGGCATCCCCTGCCCGGCAGTCTGCCAGGGCCTGCTTCCCTCCACCAGGGAGCCCCGTGGGTCTTGCCACCTCTGCATCCTGCCAGCTGTGTCTGCGTGGACTCGCAGGGAAAGCCCAAGCCTTACCTTCCCGTCTGCCCCCAGCTCCACACCTTCCAGGCCGATCATCTCTTTCAAGCTCATGGCGCCTGTGGATTGTCTCCCTCCATCCAACTTCAAGTCCCTGGGGACAAGCCAGAGGACACGCTTTGGTGTCTACCAGACAGCTACGATGACACCCAGCACACAACAGCACTCACACACACCGAGCGAACAGGCGCCTTCCCGGGGGCTGGCTCTGATCTCCTGGGCACCTCTGTCTGGTTTCATTCACTCTGACACAAGCAGACAGAAGGGGGAAGTGGGCGGGGACGCCATGTCTACTGATGTCCCTTCCTCCCCGGAGAGGCCCGTGTCCTTGGAGAGGAGCAGTTACTCAGGGACCAACCCTGGAAGCTGGAGACAGTGCTGGGGCTCGATTCTGGGTTCTTCTGAAAGCTGACCAGACACCCACCCTCTCAGCTGCCTTCCTTTATCAAACAGGAGAAATAAACGTCCTGAGAAATTGTCAGGTTTGTCACTGGTAAAGAAAGGATGATGTCACAACAGTCCCCCAAATACTTTGCCAAATCACCTAGGAAAGAAACATCCATCCATACAAGAATAATTCGAGCATTTCTACAGCACCGAAAAATTCCACAAAACCTGCACACATCATCCTTTATGTTAAGACAATGCCATAATACAAGCATTGCCACTCCGGACCCACTCTGTTAAGGTGAAAATTGGGGACCTAAGTAGGTAAATGGCCTGCCAAGAACAGCAGGAGGGCAGGTGCCAGGGCACTGACACTCTCTCCGGTGCCTTGGAGTTGCAGGACAGTCACCATGAGTTTCCCAGCTTGCGCTGTGTACCAGGACGATCTGGGTTCTCCAAAGGATGGACTTGTCTGGTTTGTGCCCCTAGATATTGTGTTAGTAGGGATGGAACCTGGCATACACAGTTTAAGTGACACCCAGGAGATCCTAAGTGCAGTCCTTTGAGACCGGTCCTTAGCCTCTGTCTCTGTGATACCTTGTGCCTGTGGACAGATGCCACCTCCAACAACAGCATTCTTACCAAGGGAGCTGGAGGGCCACACATGAGGACAAGGACTTGAGCAAAGCCACCTAAGGTGGAAAGACACAAAGGCAAGACCTGCAGGCCAAAGACAAGCATCGAAAAGGAGAGAGAGGCAAGTGGGAGAAGAGAGAAAAGGTCACCATGCAGAACGGATGGCAGAGGTGTGTCTGACCGCTCGCCACTGCCACTGTCCACACAGCTTCCCCGTGTCAGGCTGCCAACGCAGCCTGATGGATGGTTCTCAAAATGAGCACAGACCTGCTGCACCCAGCAAACGCTGTCTTCTTGGAAGGCCACAGCACTGCCTCAGAAGACACTGAAGTCACACCAAGCAAGGACAACCAGCCAACTGTCACACAGCCTACAGCCTCCCCTTTCCGGTCCCTTCCCCTCGAACATTCTTATGTTAATCTTGCTTCCCCACCCTTCTGCTCATGCCCTGGCTGTGTAAATGACACAGAGGGCCGCAGGGCCCAGCGAGACCACAGCACCTGGGGCTGTCCGTGCCATGGGACCATTGCCCACGGCTCCACCTGCCTTGTGAGCCACACCTCTTAAAGCTGCGCAGGCTGGAGATGCCAAACATGCCAGGGGACTCACAGGGGACCTCCACAACACAGAACCCGACCACCAGGAGGTGAAGAGTGCTCGGGGAGCACCCCATTTCCATACTGTCTACACGGCTAACTCTCAAAGTCGCTGAAGGCGGGGTTACAGAACAGCGGTCTGAGTTTCTTGCCAGAGATGCCATGGAGCCTGTTTCCTATTGTGTACCCCCTACTTGAAGCTCACCGCACCCCAAGGCAGCCTTGCCCCAGCTCTGTCTATGCACTGCTAAGTGCGCGTCCCTCAGCCGACAGAGACAGGTGAGCAGTACCTCTCCTCACACCCCACTTCTTGGTGCCTCCCCAGAGGACATAACTGAAGCCACAGCAAAACTCTACTATGTATGCTTCTAGGAATCCAAGATTCCTCTCCCTGCACTAAACCCTAAAGCCTTTTTAAAGAATGGACTTGTAGACCCAGTAGATTCTTCAAGTGCTTCGGGGACACCTGGGACCACACGAGACGGCCCACACCAGGCACCGGCTCACCTCCCATCTGGGAGGTTTCCTGTGACTCACTGGAGTCCAGACGACCCGCTGCCTCTAAACAGCCAGGCTCGGCCTAGTAAGAGTAGCAAGTCCGGCTTCAGCTGAGTGGAGCCACATGCGCTACGGACAGACTCCTCCTTGGTGCTGGGACTCTCCAGCTGTGCTGTCCCACATGGCAGTCACTGGCTGCGTGTGGCAATTGAGTGCTTGAGATGCGACCAGCTGGGCGAGGGAACTAGTTTTTAATCAGATGCAATTTTAATTAAATGTACATGGCCAGTGCTGGTGACCACTGCGCTGGACCCAGACCGAGGGCTTTCAGGACTTTGACTGCCACTGACTGGCGATTTCCACGGGAAGATAGATGACCAGCCACATAGAACAGCTGTACAGTCTGGATCTGGCCCCCCAATATCCTTCCCGGCTGTTGTCAGGGATGTTCACCTTTGAAGCCTGTCACTGCTGGGAGGCTGCCAGGTGACCTAGGAACAGGACCCAGCAGGGTTTCCCTGGGGGGACGAAAATGAGAGTCAGGGGGTCCCCATACCCAGAACTCTGTCAGCACCACCTAAACAGGGCTCCCAGCCACACCTATGTGCAGCACTGGGGTACACTAGGAAGCCAGGGCGGTGTCTGGGCAACATAGGAGCCCCAGCTTCCATCACAGTCCTGGGCAGGGCAGACGCTGGGACACCTGCCCTTGAAGACCCTCTGGTCCTGAACGAGAGAAGCTGACAGTCCACGTGCAGTAGTGAAGAGAAGAACGAGCTCTCACTGCACACTGCAGCAGGTCCACCTGTGTCCACTCCATTTACACTTTCAAAACTCTCCGGCATGGTCACAACTTGCCCAGGTTTCCAACGGCTCTGTGACAGCAGGGGACACATGTCTCTACACATCTTCCCCAGCAGATTCAGGGGGAAGTTGCCACTGGCTTCAGGATGCCGTCTGGGTGGGTACGAATTAAGAGTCCACGCATACACACAGGTGACATGCCCATCTAGTCAGCTCAAAGGTAATGCGTCAGCACTCACTTAGGCCCCTTCTAGCGCCTGTCACTTTCTTTTTACAGCTAAGTTTATATACAGCAAGACAGCCAGGGTCTGAGAAATACATCCTTCCAACAGAGGCTGAAAAATCTGAGTTGATTCTGTGTAGCTAAGTGTTTTGCTAAATGTCACTGAAACCTGATATTAACATACACCATAAGAAATTGTTCTTTTTTGGCCATATTTGACCTATATAATAAAGAGCGATTTCACATGGTGCCTCCTAATAGTACAGATAAATGCTCAGGTCTCACGAGAGTGCAAAGCCAGACAAAGCAGTGTGGCTTTGGTGTCCCCACCTCAGAAGCCAGAGTGAGAGGGCCCTCAGGAAAAGAATGGAGCAGCAGATTCACCAAGAAAAAAATCCTCTAAAACTCAGTGAAAAAGAATCAAGCAGAAGTCCCAGTGGAATGGAGATAAAAATCTTGATGTTTTCTTTCTAAGATCATTGTTCTGAATTCTCATAAAATGGTTATGGAAATAAAAATATCTGCTGGCTCACACGCCAGAATTAACCATCCGGTACCAGGAGACGGAGCTGGAGAATGTGGGGTTTCAGTGGAAAGTCGTTAAAAATGAACTGAAGTTGGACTTTGTGACTGTTTTGAAAAGCCTAGAGAATTACTTTTTCCCAGATACATGGAGAGTTCAAATATTAATTTATTTATAGTCTGTCTGCTTTTAAAGATGGAAGAGGTATATGCCAATACCATATGCGGACACAGTCCAAAACTGTCCTGTTCTGCTGCTGGGTGACATGGCGGCTCATACTTTCCCTCCATGAGCTCATTTCTCATTCTGTGCAAGTTTTGTTTTTTCTATTTGTTTGTTTTGTTTTTG
>PVIR01041128.1:0-13076 GCA_004026965.1 Petromus typicus
CAATCCTCCTGCCTCTGCCTCCCGAGTGCTGGGATTACAGGCGTGAGCCACCACGCCTGGCACTGTGGTATGTGGTACTGGTTGCCGCTGGGTGTGGGTCTCCACACCCAGTATTGTTATGTGGTTACCGGGGAATCGAACCCGGGCCCTTGCGCTTGCAAGACAGGCGCCGGAACCACTGAGCTAACTCCCCGGCCCCCTAAACTCTTTTTTAAACTGTATATTGTGATTTATAGATTTGGGAGGAAATTAACAGAATATGATTTTGAAAAATCATTTTGCTTTTTATTATTTAGCTATATACAATTAGGTTAATTTTTTGTTTTTTCTTTTCTTTTTTGAGACAAGGTCTTGCTTTGTAGTTTAGGCTGACCCTAAGCTCAGCCTTGAACTCACAGCAATCCTCCTGCCTCTGCCTCCCCAGTGCTGGGATTACAGGCATGAGCCACTACACCCAGCACTGTGGTATGTGGTACTGATTGCTAGTGTGTGTGAGTCTCCATGCCCAACATGGTTGTATGACCCGGGATCAAACCTGGGTCCTTGCACTTGCAAGGCAGGTGCCGGTACCACTGAGCTAAATCCCTGGCCTCAGTTAGGTTAACTTTATGTTGCCATCCTCAGAGAGAGTGAGACATATATGTCATGTGTTGTGTATTTGGGTTCCTGGGATTGAACATAGGGCCTTTGGACTGAGCTGTATCCCCAGGCCTTTGTTTTTATTGTAAGATAAGGGCTCACTAAATTGTCCAGGTTAGGTTTGAACCTGCAATATTCTTGCCTCATCTTCTCAAAATTCTTCACAGGATGCTGGAATTACAAGCATGCACCACCATACTTGGTTTAGCCAGGGTAGTTTTTAAGAATACTGCTGTACGGGGCCAGGGATTTAGCTCAGTGGTTCCGGCACCTGTCTTGCAAGTGTAAGGGCCCGGGTTCGATGCCTTGTTAATCACATACAATACTGGGCATGGAGACTCACCTAGCAGCAATCAGTAGCACATACCATAGTGCCAGGTGTGGTGGCTCATGCCTGTAATCCCAGCACTCTGGAGGCAGAGGCAAGAGGATTGCTGTGAATTCAAGGCTGAGCTTGGGGCCAGCCTGAATTACAAAGCGAGACCCTGTCTAATTAATAAAGAAAGAAAGAAAGAAAGAAAGAAAGAAAGACAGACAGACTACTGCTTTCTGAAAGATAATCATTTTAACATAGTCACACTGGGGCTGAAATTTGTATGTCTGGCTGCCAGGTTGTTCTGATTTAACTAGTATATTTCTGCTAGGCATCTCTGATTTAATTTTTTTTAGTAAAGAGAGTGAATAAAGTGATTAGATCCATATGTACCACAAGTGATAACAACATTGCCGATGAGACAGTCATGCATGCCCTACTGGTGGTTTAAGTCAATGGGAATGTGTTAAATTACTGGTTTAGTTTTTAGGCAGTAAGGTATATATATTTTTTTATTTGTCTGATGTAGACACATAAGTCCTGTCTAAAGCTTTCAGGAACATTACAACTATATGAAATACTAACATTTTCACAGGTCCATTTGCAAGCTATGTATTGTTCATGTTTATAAGTTAAAGGGTTTATATTTAATAAATCTATTCTGTAGTCAACATCCTAGACCTTTTGCCATATACTGTTTGTCAGAAAGCTCTGACAGTTTAAATTTTGATTGACCGCTTGGTATTTGCTTTAGGGGGTTGGGGGTTGGTTGATTTACAAAAAATTCACCTGACTGGTTTTGTTGTTCTTCCCCCAGGAGTACTTCAAATTATGCCCGGAAAACTTTCGAGATGAGGATGTTTTTGTTTGTGAATCACGGTATTCTGCCAAAACCAAATCTTTTAAGAAAATTAAACTGTGGACCATGCCTGTGAGCTCAGTTAGGTTTGTTCCTCGGGATGTGCCTCTCCCTGTAGTGCGAGTGGCGTCTGTATTTGCAAATGCAGATAAAGGAGATGATGAGAAGAATACAGACAACTCAGAAGACAGCAGAGCTGAAGACAGTTTTAACTTGGAAAAGGTATGTAGATACTAGCCATACAGAAAGAAATTTTACTCCAGAAAATAAATGAATAAAGTATCCAGACTCAGAAAAACATCAGCAATATAAAATTTTAGCCAGAGAGAAGGAAACTAAAAAGCTAGGGAAAATTACTTATTTATAATACTTAGAATACTGAAAAGTAGAATTTAAGAGTAAGTCCGAGAACTGGGGGTGTAGAGCATTTGTCTAGTGTGCTGAAGACCTGGTTCAGTTCCTAACACAGCAGAAATAAATACATATAAAAATAAAAGTAGGGGCCGGGGATATAGCTCAGTGGTTCCGGCGCCTGTCTTGCAAGCGCAAGGACCCGGGTTTGATCCCCGGTAACCACATACCATACTGGGCGTGGAGACTCACGCCCAGCAGCAACCAGTACCTCATACCACAGTGCCGGGCGTGGTGGCTCACGCCTGTAATCCCAGCACTCGGGAGGCAGAGGCAGGAGGATTGTGATGTGAGTTTGAGGCTGAGCTTAGGGCCAGCCTGAACCACAAAAGCGAGACCCTGTCTCAAAATAAATAAATAAATAAATAAATAAATAAAAATAAAAGTAAATCTAAGAGCTAATTCTTTGATAAGTCTGAGATGAATTACAGCTGTCTTAATAAAAGGGGAAAAAATGTGGCAGAGTTAAGCTTAGATACACAAAATTGGAACAAATTCAACGACTACATATTTCTGCTAATTTTCTTTTTTTTTTTGAGACAGGATCTCGCTTTGTATTTCAGGCTGGCCCTGAACTAATTATGTAAGCCAGGCAAGTCTGGAACTCACAGCAATCCACCTGCCTCTGTTTCTCAAGTGCTGAGATTACAGGCGTGAGCCACCACGCCCAGCATTATTATATGTGGTTACCAGGGATAGAACCCAGACCTTGAGTTTGCCAGACAGGTGCCGAACCACTGAGCTAAATCCCGGCCTTCTCAGTTCATTTTATAAAATCAGATAATAGGGATTTCAGCACCAGGCAAAATAACATCTAGAGCTCAGGCTCGTGAAAATTAAGTGGGAAGATACATTTATAAGTGAAATAAAATTATTTCATTTAAAACAAATGACAGGAATCCAAGGACTATCAAGTCAATAGAGTCCTTACATTTCACAATATTAATAATTCTGTGTCCTTAAGCATACATTATATAATTTAAGCTTTCTGAAACCCTCATTTCATTGGCCACACTATCGTGCTTATCTTTTTTTTCCTCTTTTTGAGACAGGATCTCCTTCTGTAGTTCAGGCTGACCTTGAATTCACTGGGTAACCCAGGCTAGTCTTGAACCTGTTGTGCTCCTCCTGCCTCAGACTCTCTGATGCTGGGATAACAGGCATGTGCCACTATTTCTGGTTTATCCTTGTCTTATAGATAAGAAAACTAAGGCACGAAATGTTAATTTGCCTAATATCACATCAAATCATAGATGACAAACCCAAGAAAAGTCTATTCAAAAAGAGGGTATGTGTTTATGTCAGAGACTATATATTTTCCATGTTGGGATGAATCAAAATAGTAAAAATGTAAAATCTGTCTGTTATTATTGTTATGAAATGAGGTAAGCAGAAGCACCAAGTGCCTATGTAGCTTTCTTCTGCCTACTCCCTTTCTTATCTGTAAATTGGTGAAGCACATTCCCTAGGGATAAGTACGAAAAGGCCAGAGTGCCTCTGTTGGAGGCAGGGAGTCTGGAGGAGGGGTCCATATGGATAGAAAAGCTTCTGACCTGGGCCTACCTTCCTCCCAGTCTGCCTGAGCATTGTGGGTTCCTGAAGTTTCTGCATTTCTCACACCCCAGCAACACTGATGCCTAGCCAGGGGTGTGGAGACAGCTTGGAGAAGAGTGGGTTCTGGTCAGAGGTTACCTCAGCCCATTTACTCTGATCTTCTTTCTGGAATTTTATCCATTCTCCTCCTTTCTACTTGGTCTGGAGATAAGTTTACTAAGTGCTTATGTGGTAAGAGGAGCAGGGGTGTTTGTTTGTTTTTTGCGGTCCTCCGGACCAAACTCAATCCCTGTTACTTACAAGGTAGGCCACAGTGCCATTTAGCTAAATCTCAGCCCTGAGGAGCAAGTTTTTACTTATTTGTGTTGTGCTGATGAATGGCTGATGAATCCCTTGACACAAGGGATTGCCTTAGTTTTCATTTCACTAGATATATCAATGATTAAAACTGGAAAGATAAAGAGGGAGACATTGACTTTTTTCTGGGTCACCCATAGGAATAGATTACAAAGGCAGAATGAGCACCACGTTGTTTAATTTTGGAATCCTGTAGGGGACAAAAAGAGTTATTGTATTGGTTTTCAGAAGGGGCAGAAAATGAATTTTGTCTCCCAAAGAGATTGAAATGAACAAAGTTTATAAAGAGATTTAAAAACAAAGAAGGATCAGGCTTAATGGTACATACCTGTAATTCCAGCACTTGAGAGGCTGGGGCAGGAGGCTTGCTGTAAGTTCCAGGTTAGCCTGAGTTAAATGGTGAATTCAAGGCCAGTACATGTCTCAAAAAAACCAACCAGCTAACCAGATGGATAGATGGATGGAAGTAACGAGAAAAGGAAGGATAGAAGGAAAGAAGAAATTAGGAAGAGTTAGGAAGTATAGTAAATACAGCAAAAGGGAAAACTTGTATAAAATTTGTTCCTTAAACTTCTAGCTGTATAAATTTGTCTCCTTCTGAATGATGGTGGTTTTTTTTTTTCCTAAAAGCTCTGAGAATGGGAAGGAAGGAGAGGGAGCAAATAAAAGCATCATAGAACCCACCTTATTTTATGAAAAATGTCTAGAAATGTTAAATTAATATAGTATTTGATAAGGCAGTTTGATTTTAGTATGTGTGCTACTGAAGCAAGCACAAGGTAGTTTGATTTGGGTTTTTTTGGTTCTCTTTCTTTTTTTTTTTTTTTTTTTTTAGGTTTTTTTGGAGACAGGGTCTCGCTTTGTGGTTCAGACTGGCCCTGAGCTCAGCCTCAAACTCACATCACAGCAATCCTCCTGCCTCTGCCTCCCGAGTGCTGGGATTACAGGCGTGAGCCACCACGCCCGGCACTGTGGTATGTGGTAATGATTGCTGCTGGGGTGAGTCTCCACACCCAGTATTGTTATGTGGTTACCGGGGAATCAAACCCGGGTCCCTGCGCTTGCAAGACAGGCGCCGGAACCACTGAGCTAACTCCCCGGCCCCCTCTTTCTTTTTTTTTCCCTTTAATACTAGAGATTGAACTCAGGACCTTTCACTTGACAAACAGGTGTGCTGCCTGTTGAACTACACCCCTTTCCTTTTTTATTCCTTTGAAACACTGTCTCATTACGTATCACAGGCTGGCCTCAAACGCATGGCGAGTCTCCTGCCTCACCTCCCAAGTGCTGGGATTTCAGGTGTGTGCCACCATACCCAGCAAAGCAGTTTGATTTTAACCTGATTTTTTGATTTCCTAACCTTCAGAATTTCCATTTATAGTAGACTTTTGTTTTAAATTAATGTGAAGGAAAATGTGCTTTCTTTCTGTCAGCTCCCTGATTGTTAGCTGTCTTCAACCATTTTCCTTTACCACAGGAAAAAGAAGATGTCCCTGTGGAAATGTCCAATGGTGAACCAGGTTGTCACTACTTTGAGCAGCTCCGTTACAATGACATGTGGTTAAAGGTTGGAGATTGTGTCTTCATCAAGTCCCATGGCCTGGTGCGCCCTCGTGTTGGGAGGTAAGTTGCCATTGAAGTAGGAAAGATGAGTGTAGGTTGGAGATTTTGGGGTTCATTCCCCAGCATTGAGGGGGAGCAGTGAAAAACTCAGATACTGGAGTGGGCAGTAAATGATAGTGATTAAGAGCAGCATTTGGGGGCTGATGTTACAGCTCAGTTTAGATCACTTTCCTAGCAAATAAGTGGCCCTAGATATTATCATTAGCACTGTAAAGAACAAATATACAATAAAATAATAGCAGTTGGTTCCAGGAGATCTTGATTTAAGTACCAGCTCTGCTAGTTGCACATCCTTAGGCAAATGGTACACCTCTTTGGGTTGTTTTTCTCATCAGAATTTTTCTTAAGTAAGGATTTATTACTTGTGCTATTTGCTAGGCTCTGGGGATATGTTAATGAATAAAACAGACAAATATTCTTAATACTGTGGAGCTTTGCTCTAGGGGGAAGACAAACATTGAATAAGGAAAGTTGCAGTCTGTTAGATCATGCTAAATACTCTTCAAAAAATAGAGCAGGATTGAGGCGGGGATATAGCTCAATGGTTCTGGTGTCTGTCTTGCATGCGCAGGGGCCTGGTTCGATCCCCAGTAACCACATAACAATACTGGGTGTGGAGACTCACCCCAGCAGCAATCAGTACCACATACCACAGTGCCGGGCGTGGTGGCTCACTCCTGTAATCCCAGCACTCGGGAGGCAGAGGCAGGAGGGTTGCTGAGATGTGAGTTGGAGGCTGAGCTCAGGGCCAGCCTGAACTACAAATCGAGACCCTGTCTCAAAAAAAAAAAAAAAAAAAAATACAGCAGGATAAAGGTAGGAGCAAGTAGCATGGTTTAAATTATACACTTCATTGAGCAGTTAAACTAACTCTTACAGTGAGAGAGTGAAAATTTTGAAGATCCGTGCAAAGAGTATTCAGGGCAGAGTGAATAGGTGGTATGAAGGTCAGGGAAAGAAGTGTTCCAGGCCCATTCTCACCAGAGTTAGGTCAGAGATGAAGGTGAGGGACAGTGTGCAGATCATGTAGGGCCTGAGAGAACATCATGGGAACTTAGCCCTTTACAAAGTTAAATGGAATGTCACAGGGCTGTTTCAAGTACAGAGCTGACTTCGGTGTTAATAGAACTGCCCTCCTACGGTTGTTCAGAATACACTGTAAAGGATCATGGTTAGAAGGAAGAAATCTACTAAAAATTTATTACAGTAATTAAGGCAGGAGTGATGGTACCTCAGACCAGAGTGGTTGCAAAGGGTACGTACTACTTTGAAGATTATGTTTATAGTATCCTAAAATATGGGCTGTGTGGTCCAAGAGCAGTCCGTCAAAAATGATTGCTAATTTTGGGCCAGGGGAATTGAAAGACTATTAACTAAGATGAGGATACTGCTTCCTGTCAGGAACCAGGAGAATACGTGACAATAATATTAACTTTATGTATTGATGGTGAAAAATAGTACAATACCTGGCATATGGAAGCCAAATGCTAATTTTTTTTGTTTGTGTGTTAATCTCTGACTTCAATCAAATTTTCAGGGGGCAGGGAGTCCTAGATCTTGAGTTGCAAAAAGGTTACAAACCTTTCTTTTGTTAAAGGAATGTCTGTCACTTTTGTGATCTAACTCCATATATTGAAAGTTTTTTGAGACAGAGTCTCACTATATAGTCCCGGCTGGCCTTGAATTCATGGTGAACCTCATGCCTTAGCCTTATGAGTGCTGGGCATGTGCCACAATGCTCAGGTTACATTGAAGATTTATTTGTGTCTTTTTTGGGTTTATAAGTCCAATGACAGATGCTTAGTTTTGTTTCCATCATGGGCATCTCAGGAAGAAAACCTAGGAGTCAGATAACACTATTGAGTTACATGCTTTGGTGCTGTGATAAATTTTTTTTCCCCTCAGATTTGTAGCCAAGTATCTTTTTCCAAGTATCTTCTCATGTGCTTGAGAGGAAGAGAACAAATGAAATTGTCTCACTATCAAAACAGACAATGAAACACCCCTAAATGGTATATATTATTATGGTTAACAGAATTTTTATTAAATTGGAATGAAATTATTATAATATGATTTTTCCATTTTCCCCCAAGAATTGAAAAAGTATGGGTCCGAGATGGAGCTGCATATTTTTATGGTCCCATCTTCATTCATCCAGAAGAAACAGAGCATGAGCCTACGAAAATGTTCTACAAAAAAGAAGTATTTCTGAGTAATCTCGAGGAAACCTGCCCTATGACATGTATTTTGGGTAGGTATTTATGTTTTTTAACTTAACCATAATCATTGCATAAAATTGATTAAATATTACTGTGCTAGGATGGTTCTAGGTGTTAGGTGTACCTCAGTGAACAAATCGGACTCTGTGCTCTCATAAAGACTTACGTGGGGGGCAGAGATTGGAAACTGGTAAGTAAATTTAAAGATGAAAGTCTGGAACATCAGGTAGTGATTAGGATTAGAAATGAAAATAAAGCTAAATAAGAACAATGCGAGGTCCTGGGGTGAGCAAAAGCCCTGTTGATATTTGGTAGGTGTCTGGAGCCCTGAAGTATGTCAGAAAACCATTTGACTATCTGATGTTGTAGACTCTTTTAGGCACACCAAAAACCTTTAAGAATATCTGGTTAGGGCCGGGGATTTAGCTCAGTGATTCCAGCGCCTGACTTGTAAGCATAAGGTCCTGGGTTCCTTTCCAGTAACTACATATAACAGTGCCGGGCATGGTGACTTATGTCCACTTATGTCCACATACCACAGTGCCAGGCCTGGTGGCTCACACTTGTAATCCCAGCACTCCGGAGGCAGAGACAGGATTGCTGTGAGTTCCATGCTCTTGTGGGCTACATAGTGAGCTCAGGGCCAGCCTGAACTACAAAGCAAGGCCCTGTCTCAAAAAAAAGAATATCTGGTTATGTTCAAGATATAATAAAAAAAAGGTTGGGTAGGTGAAGCAGGCAGTAGTTATGGTAGGGAATGAGCCCTCTGAAGTGGCTGGGCACCAAGTCCTGGTAGCTCTTGTAGACAATATTTTAGTTGGCTATGGAGTGAATAGGAAGTCTAAAAGAGGTTTGAATAGAGTGGTGCTGTATATGAATATGTTCTAAGTATAAGTTCAAAGATGAGGAGCATTCAAAAGACCCAGTCTCTGCTGGAATCTTAACCCTGATGTTATTGTTCCTACTCCAGACTCATGTTTTGCGTTCTTTTCTGTCATCCTGCTGTGTGTTCATAGTGCCATTGTTTCTTGGATCTAGTATATTTCATTTATATCAGCACCGTTTTCAGCTATTATGTTTCTTCTCACCCAGAGTTATCTTTAGAGCTTATTTATCCCACCTACTCTTTATATCTTTTGGAATGGTTTCCTAAATAATTTCTGGTTGCAAGCTTTATAGTAATGACTCATGATTTTGAAGGATTATTTTTGGTTTTTGTTTTTGCTTTTGTTTTGTTTTGGTGCTGTGATTGAACCTAAAGTCTTATGCATGGTAAGTATATAGTCCACCACTGAGCTATACCATCAAGCTCTGTTGCTTATGGTTGTAAAAATGTCACCATACTCACAACCAAAAGAAAACTTACGAATTAAAAAGTATCTTAGACTTTGTTTGATTACTATAGTAGATTGTTTTTGTTACATTCAAGCTTTTTCAGAATTATATATAAAAATGTCTGTCCGTCATATTTTTCCTTTTTCACTCGAAGAGAAAGGAACAAAAACTAGTGAAGTCTTGAAGTCCTTAACTTTCTATATCAGTCTGTAATCCCAGCTATTTGGTTTGGTTTTTTTTTTTTTTAGGTTTTTTGAGACAGGGTCTCGCTTTTGTGGTTCAGGCTGGCCCCGAGCTCAGCCTCAAACTCACATCACAATCCTCCTGCCTCTGCCTCCCAAGTGCTGGGATTACAGGCGTGAGCCACCACGCCCGGCATTGTGGTATGTGGTACTGGTTGCTGCTGGGTGTGGGTCTCCACACCCAGTATTGTTATGTGGTTACCGGGGAATCGAACCCGGGCCCTTGCACTTGCAAGACAGGCGCTGGAACCACTGAGCTAACTCCCCGGCCCAATCCCAGCTATTTGGGAAGCTAATGCAAGAGGATTACAAGGTTGAAAGCAACCTGCACAGTTCAGTGAGACCCTGTTTCAAATGAAAAGGGCTAGTGGATTTAGCTCAGTGGTACCAGCACCTGCCTCATAAGTACAAGGTCACGAGTTTGATCCCTAATACCAATCATTAAAATATAACATAAATAAATAAAAAGGGCCAGACATTTAGCTCAGTGTGAAGGCCCTGGGTTTGATCCCTAGTACAACAACAACAAAAGTCTCCCTTTTCAGCTTGTATTCCAGACTAAGGCAGTAATATAGGGCCTCACTTCCTAGTGTAAATTCACCCCAGAGAGTGAAAGGGAATGTAATGAAGGTGAACCTGAAGTTTCCTTTAGTTAGAGAAACCATATCATTTGCTTTTAGTTTTAGTTTGATTGTTTGGGGTTTGGGACAGTGCTGAATATTGAATTTTCACATGACTCCACACCAAAGTGTTCCACCATTGAGCTACATTCCGAAGCTTAATTATTTCCTTAGTGATTATCTTGGAGATTATAGTTAATATTTTAAATTTATAACCAGTTAGTTTGAATTAGTTCTAATTTAGTCACTAATATCAATTTAGCTTCAATAGTAACAAAAACTACTGTATATATGACTCAACCCCCTTTATGATGTTTTGGCACATTTTTATGCCCATTGATGTAGATTTATAATTAGAGTTTAATGTAGAGTATTATTATAATAACACTGTTTTCTTTTCTTTTCTTTTCTTTTCTTTTTGTTTCCTCTACACTGAGGATTGAACATAGCGCCTTTGCATTGAGCTATATTCCCAGCCCTTTTTATTTTAATTCAAGGTCTTGCTGAGTTGTCCAGGCTGCTCTCAGACTTATACTGTCTCTGCTTCAGCCTCTTGGAGTGCTTAATACTGGTTTTTCAACATTTACCTGTATAGTTACTTCTATTGATATTTTTATTAGTTTCTTTATATAACTTAAAGTTATTGTCTTGTGCCCTTTCATTTCAACCTGAATGAGTCCCCTTAGCATTTCTTATAGGGTAGATCTAGTGATAAACTTTTGTTTATCTAGAAATGTGCTACCTAATTTTTGAGACAGGATCTCCCTTTGTAGTTTAAACTGGCCCTGAACTCAACTGTGTAGCTCAGGTCAACTTCAAACTCATAGCAATCCTCCTGCCTCTGCCTCCCTCTGCCTCCCAAGTGCTGAGATTATAGGTGTAAGCCACCACACCCAGCATTATGGTATGTGGTTACCAGTGACCTTGGGGTTTGCAAGGCTGGTGCCAGATCCACTGAGCTGAATCCCCGGCCCACCTTTTTCATTTTTGACAGATAATTTTACCACATGTAGAATTGTCATTTAATAGTTTTTTTAAATATGTTTAATAAGATTTAGGAAGTTTCTGGCTACTGTTTCTTCAAAATGTTCTTTCTAGTGCTTTCTCTTTCTCTTCTAAAATTCCCATTATACTTATGCTAGTATATTTAGTAGTCTTTTAGAGATTGTTTAGACCCATTTTTCTTTATTCATTTTATTATTCTGCTCCTCAGACTGGATAATTTCAGCTGACCTATCTTTAAGCATACTGATTCTTCTGCCAGCCCAAATCTTTGAATTCCTTTATTAAATTTTGCATTTAGGTTATTGTATTTGTGAATTCCGGGATTTCTGTTACTTTACTGATAATCTGGTTATTTTAAGTTCTTTGTGGTTTCTTTTAGGAATAAGCCATGTCTGCAGCCTTTTTTTTAATGTTATAATAGAATTAAAGGAAATATTGTTACCTACATTATTACTTATAAATATTAAGTATATTCTGGGGGTTTTTTGGTTTGTTTTTTGTTTTTTGTTTTTTTTTTGAGACATAGTCTCGCTTTGTAGTTCAGGCTGGCCCTGAGCTCAGCCTCCAATGCACATCACAGCAATCCTCCTGCCTCTGCCTCCCAAGGGCTGGGATTACAGGCGTGAGCCACCACACTCGGCACTGCGGTATGTGATACTGGTTGCTGCTGGGTGTAAGTCTCCACACCCAGTATTTTATGTGGTTACTGGGGATGAACCCTGGCCCTTGTGCTTGCAAGATAGGCACCGGAACCACTGAGCTAAATCCCCAGCCCCTGAAGTTACTTTTTAAAGCTATAGTGATTAAAACAGTATGGCACTGCCACAAAAAAGGCATGTGGATCAGTGGGACAGAATAGAAAAAGCAGAAACAAGCATATACATCTATTTGATCTTTGACAAAGGAACCTAAAACATACTGGAAAAAGATAATCTCTTTAATAAATGTTGTAAGTAAACTTGGATATCCACATTCAGAAGATTGAATCTAGACCTGTATCTCTCACTGTGTACTAAACTAACATTAAAATGTATCAAATATCTAAATGTTAAAACACTTAATCTGGGCTGGGGATATAGCTCAGTGGTTCTGGGGGATATAGCTCAGTGGTTCCAGCGCCTGTGTTGCAAGCTCAAGGACCCGGGTTCAATCCCCGGTAACCACATAACAATACTGGTCGTGGAGACTCACCCCAGCAGCAACCAGTACCACATACCACAGTGCTGGGCGTGGTGACTCACACCTATAATCCCAGCACTCTGGAGGCAGAGGCAGGAGGATTGCTGTGATGTGAGTTGGAGGCTGAGCTCAGGGCCAGCCTGAACCAGAAAGCGAGACCCTGTCTCAAAAAACCTTAAAAAAAAAAAACAATCTGCTGGATGATAAAATAGATACAACTCCTAAAAACAGGCATAGGCAAGGACTTTATGCAATGGTATAAACAGTAATACTGAAAATTAACAAAATTGGATTATATCGACTTAAAATGGTTTTGTATAGCAAAAGCAGCAACCTGCAGAGTGAAGAGACAATGCCATGAGTTTAAGGCTAGCATAGTGAGTCCCTGTTTCAAATTTTAAAAAGGACCAACATCAAGAATATGTAAAGAACTCAAAAAAATTATACCCTCCCCCAAAATAAAAGACTCAGCCAAAAAATGGGCTACCAAAATGATTAGCCATTTCTGTCAGAAGTACAAATGGCCTATAAGTCCATGAAAAAATTATCATCATTGCAGGTCATCAGAGAAGTGCAAATTAAAACTACATTAATGCCTGGCGTGGTGGTGAATGCCTCATAATCCAAACACTCAGGAGAGTGGTGCAGGAGGATCATTATGAGTTTGAGGCCTACCTGAACTATGTAGCAAGACCCTGTCTCAAAAAACAAACTACACTG
>PVIR01041129.1:0-12901 GCA_004026965.1 Petromus typicus
ACTAAAGGAAGAAGCAGTTTATAATTTGTATTATCTGGTTTAGAGCTCCTCCTAGTGGCATTTTTAAAAATCATGCAAATACACGGAAGTATCCCTAAACTTATGGCTCCACAAAAATGTTATTATATGAAAAAGCAGGAAGACATATATGAATATTCTGAAAGATATTTAAATGTAACTACTTAGGTTTATTTTTTATATCTCTATGATACTTAAATAAAGCTATTTAACATGAAATTTTTCAAGTTAAAAGATCATGGTCACAGTCTTTTTCTATCTGAAGTATAAAGCAAAGCTTTTCTTATTGTTTAAAAAAGAAAGCTGGCCGGGGATTGAGCTCAGTGGTTCCAGTGCCTGTCTTGCAAGCGCAAGGGCCTGGGTTCAATTTCCTTTAACCACAGACAATACTGGGCATGGAGACTCATGCCCAGCAGCAATCAGCACCACAGTGCCAGGCGTTGTGGCTCACACCTGTAATCTCAGCACTTGGGAGGCAGAGGCAGGAGGATTGCTGTGATATGAGTTTGAGGCTGAGCTCAGGGTCAGCTGAACTACAAAGCGAGACCCTGTCTCACAAAACCTAAAAAAAAGAGGAAGCTACCACTGAGCGTGTATACCATAGTGTAAATTGTAATATAAAACATAGTAATACATTCTGATTTTCTTAGTTGCTTTCATAGAAAAAATTAAGAACTAAGTTATAAATATGATTCACATAAATGTGAATGTTTTATGTGAAACATAGATGTTTCATGTAATACTAAATATTTTATATGAAACTAAATGCCTTTTGTATCAGCAACTTCAAATACAAAAGATAACAATTTCAATATAAATGTATTTATATTGTATGAGGTAGTATCTTTTAATTTTTTAATTCAAATTTTATATTATGAATCCACGTCATCATCACATTCAACATTGAGAGTTTATACCAGAATATGACATGACTTGATTCTCATTTTTCCCCTTTCTCCCCACCCTGCAACCCAGACCCCCTATATACATAAGCTTTGTTTCCTTTTTTCTTTATTACTGTAACATTATTTTCCCCTCATTATTTACCCCTACACCTTCATTCCTTTTAAATATTTTCTATTTCTCAATATAAACTATGTATACTACAACTCATTCACATTTTCATTCCCATTTGACCTGGCCATTGCTCTGCTAGGTATATACACAAAAGAATTAGAAGATTCGTATAACAATGACATATGTGCACCCATGTATATAGCAGCTCAGTTTGTGATAGCTAAATCTTGGAAACAACCCAAATGTCCATCAACTGGAGCCTGGATAAAGAAAATGTTTTTTTTTTTTTTTTTTTTTGTACAATAGAGTATTATTCTGCCATTAAAAATGATAAGATTGAGTCATTCATACTTAAGTGCTTGTACCTTGCGGACATCCTCATAAGCGAAATAAACGGGTCACAGATGTGTAAATATCGTATCTTTTTTCTGGTATGAGACAATGAGGTTGTATTTTGAATACACACATATGTTCAAGTCAGTTTTTAGAAAATAAGCCAGAAGGAGGGTGGAGGAGAAAAATAAATCAAAACCTGACACAATGCGATATAAAATGTTCTTCCTTGATAGTAGGCAGCACATTTTTATAGAGTACTTCTGCTTAGTCCTAATTTCTTCTACAGAATTTCTGGAGATATTTTAAGTGGGACTCAGCAATGTCTTGCATTCTCAGTCACAGAGACTTGTGGACTTTGGCTAGTTTGGTTATTCCCTTCAAGTTGTCCCTAATCATTTTCATATGGTTTCAACCCCCTAAATATTTTTACTAGAGTTGTTTTATATATTATTCACAAGGAGCACAAAAATGATTGTATACTTCTGACAATGCTATATTGGTAAAGGCACAGACTCTCACATTATTCTGACTTCTCTGCTCTCCTTTCCTGCCCCCTCTTTACAGCTCTTCTTCTAGGCTTTCTCTTAATCAAGCGGACATCAGATACATTATTTTCTTTCCTTCCATACAGACACCATAACCAATATGCACACTTTAAAGGATAAAAGATTTATTTATCTCAGATGAATGGTCTCTAGGTGGTTCACTATAGGAGAGGAACAGTAGGTTGTATGGACATGACAGAAGCAAGCAGCTTACTTATAGAAGCCACAAAGTACAGAAGAGTAGAGAGAAGCCAGGGAAAAGAATATGCCCTTCGAAGTGACTCTTCCAGGGGCCCAGCCCCAGCCAAGAGTTACCTCCTCACGGGCATAGAGACCAGTGTTAGAATGCTATAGTGTAGATACAATAAGTTATCACCTACTGGTCTGTTCAGTTGATGAATATACTGCCCCACTAATCTAATGGCCCAACAAGCACATGAGACTTGGGGGAAAATTTTTAGATCTAAACCATAGTATTCCACTCGTGGTCTCTGAAAGACTATGGTCCATCTCACCACATAAATGTATTTATTCTGTCTCTAAGGATCATCAAAGTCTTCATAGTTCTAGCACTGTGAAAAGTACAAGTCCAAAATGCCACTAAAACATAAGGCAAACCACCTGAGCCTTGAACCTCTGTAAAAATAAAATTTAATATTTGTAATATATAATCATCTGTGGTTAACATTTCCATCCCAAAAGGGAGGAACCAAAGGGAAAAAATAATGAAACCAAAGCAATATTAAAACCAGTCAAAGAAAACATTAAAATCAGTAGTTGTGTGCCTAATAATCCAGTCTGGTTATGGAAAGATGTGAGTCCAAAGAGTCTGGCAGTTGAAACCCATGTGGCCTCTTTTGGGCTGGTTTGCTCCCTGTCTGAGGCTTTCCTCAACAGATGACCTGTATTCTGACATCTCCAACTTTCTGTAGTCTCAAGAGTACCTTTGGCTTCAACATCATAGTTTAAACTCTCATATATGGGATACATTTCCTGGCCGTGTAAGTCTGAGATCTCAGTCAGAGTTTACATGACCCCACAAGTCTTGCATTTTGTAAGCCAAAAAAGGCAGCCTTGAGTAGATGACACCAAAATCTACTGCCAGCTCTAAAGCCAGACTCCATGAACTTGTTCTAATGATACCTGAGCACCTGGATGGCTGAGTGCAAGGAAGTAAATCCTGGAGAATTTACACCTTTCACAGCTGTCCTGAAATGAGCATTCACACTTCTAAGCACAACTTCCATGGGTGCTAGACATGGAACTACAGGATTTAATGCTTGCTTTGCAAGATTTCTGCTTGCTTCTGTTTAATTCCTTTCTATTCTCCTATTCCCCCTTTTGGAATAGGAATGTTCTCCCTCTGCATCTTATTCTGGAAGTATTCAGCTCTCTTCTTTGCTTTTAAGAGAACCCATGTGCTGGTTAGCTTTGAGTCTTGAGGAACCTTTTGACTTGGATTTTTTGGCAATGTTACAACTATTAAAAACTTAGTGATTCTTGGAGATAAACTGAATATAATTTGCAGAATGAAAAGCACATGAGTCGTTTAAAGACCAGTGTTAGAATGCTACAGTGTAGATACAATAAGTCCCACAAAGCCT
This sequence comes from Petromus typicus, assembly GCA_004026965.1. NCBI lineage: Eukaryota > Metazoa > Chordata > Mammalia > Rodentia > Petromuridae > Petromus > Petromus typicus. Next base: position 3,521 of record PVIR01041129.1, read on the forward strand.
CGTGTGTATGAAAGGTGATTGCGTCGTAGTGGTACTGGACTCACAGATTAACTTATCCACTGATAGCTTCAGTACCAAACTGTGCTGTGAGAAAGTGGGAGGTTGTTGGAGGTGCCTCATGGGGGAGTTGGCTTGGAAAAGTGTTAGGTTGTCCCCACAACTCCTCTACTTCTCAATCACCATGGGTTAACACCACTTTTTCTACTATGCCCCCTTCCATCCTATTTCTGCCTTGAAGCTGGTTGTTCATGGATTGAAACATGAGCCAAAATAAATTTCTCTGTTAAAATGTGGATGTCAGACATCTTACCCCAGTGAAAAGAGAGAAGCTCTAAGCAAGAGTCTCAAAAACTTCCTTCTGAAATGATAGATTTACACTCTGGCACACTTGAGCCCTGAAGGGTAGGGACTAGATGATTCCTGAGATGTGATATTTCCTATTGTCTTGATCAAAAGTATTTATTTTCTCCTAACACTAACCTTTTCAGAAACTACTTACCCTGATTTTGCATGTTCTTCCCTTCTAATAAACTAGGAAACATTTTATATCTTTTGTTTTTCTTCTCACTCTCATTGTAAATCTGGATAACAACAGCCATCAGTAACCACGTCACAGTCTGAATCATGGTTAACTTTCAGACTCCTTTGCTGGACTAATTACTTTATGGCTGTTAAACTCAGTCATGAAAATAATCTCAGGACATATGCAAAATAGGGTCAAATTTTCTGCAGAGGTTCAACACCTATGGCCTACAGTCCAAATGTCACTGGATTCTTTGTCCCAAGTCTAACCTCCTGAGTCTGGACTTCATTGTCCATATTCCTATTAGAATTTCAATTTGAGTTCCAAGCAAAATTAACTAATAATCTCAGCTTCATAGAATTGAGGGTTTCTCTATCAGGCATTTTTAAACCTTTCCAAATCCTCCCCACAAAACAGTTGCAAAGATTTGTTATAGTCTCAGCAACAATCTCATTACTAGTTCCAGTTTTCTACATTAGTCATTTTTCCTTTAGAGAGGCAAAATATTCAAACTTCAAATTTACAAAAACTTCTTTATTTTGAGACAGGCTCTTGCTTTGTAGTTCAGGCTGGCCCTGAGCTCACTATGTAGCACAGTTTAGCCTTGGACTGACAGCAATCCTCCTGCCTCTGCCTCCCGAGTGCTGAGATTACAGATGTGAAAAACTACGCCTGGCATTGTAGTATGTGGCACTGATTGCTGTGGATGTGAGTCACCATACCTGGCAAAAGCCCAAATTTAAAAGAAGAGTTGTTTATTTAGCTCACTATTTTCAGGGACTTCAGTCCAAAGCCAACCAGCCCCAAGGCAGAAATGGTAAAATAGCATAGCAAAGAAAGTTCCTCATCCCGTGGCAACCAGGATTCAGAAAGTGCAGAAGGGAACAAAGACAGCTTTTCATGTAAAACCCCAGTGAGCCTACTCCAACAAGACACTACCTGCTGCAGCACATTCCTCTGAAGAACTCATCAGTCAGTCAATCCACTGATGACTCTAGTGCCCCATAATCTAATCGCCTTCTGAACACCCGCATATTTTGGAGCATATTTTAAATGTAAACCACAGAAAGTTCCAGAGTTAATAGCTTACCAAGAGCTTACCTTATAAGAAGCAAAAGATTCATTTTTGCAATGTCATTCTTGGATTCTCTCCATCAAGTCAGAATAAAGCATAATACCTCTTTCTTTGCTTTCTGTAATCTCATCTGTTAAAATACCATGTTATCTAGGCTCAAGTTAAAGGTCCTCTCCATAGTGAAACAAGTTTAGCTCTATAAATACATATTGTCTAATATCTCTAACTACTTGCTTATTATAATTGCTATAGCCTATCATTTGACTTGTTACTTATTGTTTTTTACTATTATTGTTTGATCACTAGGTGACTTTTAAACAGCCTTTAGATATCAAACGGAACCTAAAAGAGGAAGAAAAAGAAACACTATTTTTGAACTTCTTTCCCAATCTACATTCTTCTCTACCTTTCCTATCCATTCAAAATCATAAATATACTTAGCCATATATTACTGTGAACAGATACTCATATAACTTTTTTTTTTGAGACATGGTCTTGCTTTGTAGTTCAGGATGACCCTGAGCTCAGCCTCAAACTCACATCACAGCAGTCCTCCTGCCTCTGTCTCCTGAGTGCTGGGATGACAGGCGTGAGCCACCATACCTGGCACTGTGGTATGTGGTACTGATTGCTGCTGGGTGTGAGTCTCCATCCCCAGTAATGTATGTGGTTACTGGGGGATCAAACCTGGGTCCTTGCACTTGCAAGACAGGTGCCAGAATCACTGAGCTAAATCTCTGGCCCTCATATAACTATTTTAACTAATAATCACTGAAACTAAAAAAATACATTTCATGATATTACTTATGGTCATTCATTAAATCTCTTTTCACTTATGCAAATAAATCACAAGTGTTGAAATATGTCCTTATTCCCACCTCTAATTAAGTAATACCTAATATTACAAAATCCTCCTGCATTTGTAAAAGTAGAGTAAGTTACTGTTTTCAAGTTGTAAATTTTGTCTTGTTTTACAAACAGAAGCATACCTCTATGTCTAATATTCTTTGATGTCAGATATAGTGGTGAAACCTGATATTGGTCAGAGAAGAATTATTACTTAGTCAGATAGATACAGAAATTTAATGCAAACTTTTAAATTCTGCATAAATTTTCTGAGGTATCCAACAATGTTATCAGTAGAATTCCCTGTTTGAATAGGAAATAGAACTGTTTGAGTGTTGTTGCACTTATTTTGTGAGTGAATGCCTTTGTAATACAAAATATGGAACTAGTACAATTTAAATTTAATTTTGCAACTATAATCCAAAAATGAGAAGACAACTAATCTAAACATTGTATTTACTTTTGTAATTTTTGTATAATCATTTTCATTATTATTTATTTGCATATCATTTTCACTTTATTTGTACAATCATTTTCATAGCTACATTTAAATGTATAGTTTAACATTTACTAAGTTAAAGAAGTAAGATTATCATTATTTATATTGAACTTTATCATATGTGTGTTAAAAGAAGTGTAAACAAATGTTTTTACTAGGAATAAATGCATTGTCAAGTGAAAATGATGTACATGAAACAAGAGCAGAAGTGATTCACAAGACAAACATTGAAAGAGTTAACAACTATCTTAATTCAAAAATAGAATCTTCACACATCATAAAGTATAACATCATTTAATGATGAAGCAAAAACATATTAATTAAGGTACAAACATCAAAATAGAGTCCGATGTACACAGAAAATAAATAGGCAAAAATCTAAAGAGTTCATTATTATATAAAGAAACTTGCTTTGAGGGAGCTTTATAAAATAGTATTTTAAGAATGAAAAGCTTAAATACTACATGCAGTTGCAAAGAAACTAACTTAAAAAGAGTCAATTTAAAAGACCAATATTGAAAAAGAATCAAAAAAAGTAAATGTTAATGAGATTGTGGCACCAACAATTCTCATCCACTGAAGATTTGAATCTAGAGTATGGCAATCAGTGGAGCATACATTTTAAGTGTTCTAGAAAGTTTAACATACATCTACTATACAATTCAGTTATTCAACTCCCAGAGAATGAAGACGTTTATCCCGCACAAAGCAATAGACATATATTTTCATATCCTTTGTTCACAATGATCAAAAAGTTAATTCAAATGGCTATCATCAGATGAATATACTAAAAACTGTAGTGCAACTAGGAAATAAAAATTTGGCCCTCAATAAAAAGGAATGATCTAAGGAGGCATGTATTATAGGATAATCTAAAACCAAGTATTCTTAGTGAAGCCAGCAGACAAAAAAGAATAAATATTCTCTGAGTTCATGATGAGTCAAATTAGACTAGCAATATAAAGTAATTTATTGTTAAGTAGGTAGCTAGAATTTTAAGTCTTTATCTTAAAAAGCCCAGACACACTGACTAGCACATTATTAATAAAATATTATTATTTTAAGTTTTCAAATTCCATTTCCCACTTAAATCTGAAGAATTCTTGGGCAAATGAGTAATTTTAATTGGGGTGTGGGAAAGACAAAGCTGAGACAATACCGTCATGCTGGATCAAAAGGAAATAATCATGTGTATATTTAATGTACCAATAAAGATAATTTTAAAAAAAGGAAATAATCAGTTACTGATTACCAGATAACTTCAAATAAAGTGACAAGCTAAATATAAAGGTTCCCTTTCCTAAAAAGCTGAATAACTTGAAATAAAATAATTATATATATATAATTATTGTATATAATAATTATATATAATTACACTTGTGATATATACATAATTATATATATAATCACGTGTGTGTATTTGGGAAAAAGTCAATTATGTAATCTCATTTTCTTTCATGATTGATATTATTGAATAACAAAATTAGAATATGTCTTTATAAAGAAAACACCAACCAGAAAATAAATGATAAGGTCATATTTATTGAGATTCACAATTTTATAACTCTGCAATCAGATTATAAATATAGGAACAGAGCCTAAATTTGCAAATATTTGTTATTCTATTGATAAAGTTTTGACGTTAGCAATTTGGCTTTTATGGTTTTTCCCAACATGACCTTTACTACTGACAAAAAGATAGAATCTGAACGTGAATAAGTATTTGTATGTAGTTGCTAACTTTTAATAAAGAAAAGCCAGAAAATCATGTGGAAATTCACTGTGAATATGCTGCTAATCACATCCAACCTCTATAAAATACTTTAGGTTAGATATTTACATCTTTCAAGAAATTTTCCTATATTTCATTTTTTAATTAAATTCTTTATTGGTACATTTTATATACACAACACAATCACACTCAAAATTAGGAATTTGTACCAGTATTTGTTAACTGTCATTATTATCCATTCCCCTACCCACCCTACATCCTGCCCAGTGCCTTATATACATTTGCTATCTTTCTTTCTTTCTCTCTCTTTTTTTTTTTTTTTTTTTACTTCTAGGTATTGATTCTGACTGGAGGACAGGAGAGGCTAAGGGAACAAGAGAAGATTAGGGAGACCTAGCAAAAAGGCAAACTGGAAACCATTTCCCTCTCCTATAAAGATCAGAGCAGCTGAGAGGAGAGAAAACCAGAAAAGTGGACAGATTCAGTACCAACAGTGTACAGAACTGAAAAAAGATAGTTATTCAGAGTAAATAAAGAAAAAGAGTAACAACAACCAAATTAACAACAGCAATATACAAAGCTAAGAACATTAGTCACTAGGAGACATCTGTCATCCTTTGTCTAAGGTTCTGAGTAGAATGTCTGAGTGAAGCTCATTGAGCACACACAGCTTTGAAATCTGTAAGAGTTCAGTATCCTGCAGGTGAATTTGACCCCACCAATTCACCAGTGGCTGTAGTCAACAGGATTCCCTCACTCTTCCAGTGCTGAACAGGGTTTGAGGAACTATCTAAAGGCCTCTAAGTTCCAGTATCATAGTTTCACTCATTCAGTGTCCACAGAGAAGTGGGTGGTGTCTTTAGCAGCTTTCTCCATATAAAAGTTGTGACCAGGTTGGCCCACAAAGAAATGGACATTCCAAGGCCTTCTGATCTCACCCGGGTCATGGAGGAGCTACAGGACCAATCATTGGTCAATGCAGCCCAGCTCTCTTTTTACTGAGACTGATTGCATTACTTCCACTATGCCATACTTACCCAATCTGTCTTCACTGGCCTCTGGCACAGACTCACTGGCAGCAGGAAGCTGCAGGCCCTGAGTGCCATTTAATCTTGTGTTTCATTTTATAATAATAAAGCTTGTACAAAAGAAAGTAGAAACATAATTTATATGTAAGTGTTAATGAATATAGAATTCTTTCACCAAAAATTGACTCAACCTGTAATATTATTGAAAATATTATTGAATGGGACACTAATGAAAGATGGAATATAACTGTTAATATTGCATAACTCACTTCATTTTGAAGCAATAGTAAACTGAACATTTCTACATTTGTAAACATTGGACAAAAGACCTCAAAGTTTGTGTTTTAATCTTTATAACTCATCAGATTGGTTTCTCTACTCTTCCATTACAGTAAATTAAAAACTTATTTTCATGCATATTTTCAACATATGGAAATATATATGGATATATATGCATGTATCCTGTAGTGAGATAATCCTTTTCCACATGGACTTAGTGAATTCACTTTCTTCATAATTCTGTTGCAATATTTGATTTAATATTGCATAATATTGCATAATATTGATCTGTTGCATACTTTTGCTTTAACCAAAGTGTTTTGCAAAAGTAAATAGCATTATCTCAAACATATTTATGTGTATTTTATTGGTATAACTTTAAACTCTCTCAATTATCATAGTACTGTACATGGTATTCAGAAAGCTGAATACTTTTGGAATATTATTTTCTCTCAGCATCTTTGTAAGATAACAAGTTAGATAAATTAACATGATAACAAAATATTTCATTTGATACCTGACAAATTTTTAATGTTAACTCAACTATTATTTGAAGTGGTTTATGTAAATATTTAATTTTAACAATTACTGTAGAATTCACACCCTAGATATATTGGTAGAACAACAAAAAATTCCAATGAGATGTAGACTACTAAACATTATACACAGGCTTTCAGCACACAATCTATAAAGTTTCCTATATTTATTTACATGAGGGGTTATCATGATATTTATAGAAATAAAATTATATATGTGCTGCAATAACAAAAGTTTCACTTGCATTTGGCAATTTTGTTTCTAAATTTCACTTTCTAGAGTTACATTATTATATTTAAAAACAATAATGTGAATATATTATAAATTAAAAGTTCTACTTCTGTTATCATATACAATTTGAGAAATACTGCATTTGAAGATATATTAGATTTTCCAGCTAATTCATATTGAATACTACTTCATAGAGAGAAATAAATTGAATTTTAAATTCAACACATAAGATCCATTTGCTTACAATTTTAAAGTCTCTTTATATCACATCTTTTAATATGCAACAATACTTCATTTCACTATATGCTTAGCTAAATTAATTCAATGGAATTCAGTTCATTTTAGTACAATCCCGCCATTTGAAACATACTAATTAGGCAATAAAAGTATAAAGAGACCAGTAATTAATTCTTCTATACTTTAAGTAACATATAGTTCTACTTAGGAAAAAACTGTATACAAATTACTATCCAAAAAAATGTAATTAAAATATGTGAAAAATACTGCCACATAGAGGAAAAATATATTTACATTATAAGTAGATAAAATTTTAACTAAAATAATTTCAAATGCATTGGTAGAGAGGAAGTTAAAGGAAAGAGACAAGAGAATTAAGCAAAAATAATTTTGATATATTTTCAAATATAATGGAGTGATTGAATTAATGAGAATATAAACAACAAAATGATATTTATAGAAAGTTTTTAATCCTCTATTTAAATAATGTATTCTCTCCAAACTTAATTGCACAGTGACCCAACTCGGTGTCCCTTCTAGGTAACAGAGAGTGAGGACACAAGGACAGAGGAACAACTCAGAAAAAAATTGTGAAAATATCATCGAAAGGTAATTACATCACAGTGATCAATTTATGATACAAAGAATTATCAAATCTATTCAAACAAACAAGAAAAAGTACCTGTCTTTTTAAGCTTTGCTTTGAATATTGGAAGATAAGTAACAGAAAACCTGACAAAGCAAGGGAAAAAAATACAGACTAGGCACAATCATTCATTTTATCATATACTTAGCATTCCCTAAATTCTCATTATTAGATTTTTTAGACTTACAAGCTTATTATATGCAGAAACTAGTAATGAATAATTCTTTGTGCCTGGCTTTATTTATCATTATGTTTGTGAAGTTTAGTATGATATGTAGATACAGTTTGTTTGTTTGTTTTCTCCAGTTATGGGTAGTATTATTTTGCTTAGGTATAACACAGTGTATGTAGCTATTCTACTACAACTGATCTTTTGGAACTATGTTGTAAGCCCAAACACTCCTTAATGCCTTTTATTACATTTTTAATGAGTTTATATTGTTAAAAATGTAGGATAACAAGTTTGGATGAAATACTATTCACGGTATAAAGTGAAGACTTGCTTGATATTATTAGATTACTGTCCAAATATACAAGCAATAGCTCATACTGTCTGGAAACTCTGTCTTATTATTTGTTTCTCTATGTATCACTGATAACTAATTTTCTAATACTCTTAATTTAAGCCTTGATTTAATGAGCTGTCATCAAACTTTTATTTACATGGCTAAATATATGACTGGATAATTTATTAGCTATTTAGATTTTGTCGCTGTTCAAATTATTCAATCTACAGGGGATGAGGGTTCACACCTGTAATCTCAGCACTCCCAGGGCAGAGGCAGGAGGATTGCTACAAGTTGGAGGCTATTCTGGGCTACACAGTGAGTTCAGGATCAGCTTGAAATACAAAGCAAGACACTGTCTTAAAAACTAAGCTAAACTAAAATTAAATTAAATTTAAAAATAGTAGCATTCTCACCCCCCCCCAAAAACGTTATCTAGGGAAAACTCAAATAGAAAATTTGAAAGTGATAATGAACTTTCAAAGGTGTTCACCAAGGTCAAAGGAACTTTTAGGTGAAAGGCACCAGATAGACTTGTGAGTGAGACAGCAGTGCTGGAAAGTGATTCAAGGATTGGGAAAAAAGGCAAAAAAAGACTCTTACATTTCCAATTTTCCAAAATGAGGAGAAAAACAGTTAAGAGCATAAATTTTAAAACTTAGAAAAAGCTTTATTTTTCATAGAAATAAAACAAAAGAAGATATCCCAGGCAGATTTTGGAACAGAAGATTTTGATAAAATATATGTTCATTGACTTCTCTCTTATCAGAGGAAACTGGTGTGTATTGAGCTACTGCTGAACTATTTCCAATGTTGTAAAAGCTTGAGCAGACAGAATTCTTTCTGTGTTGTTATTCTGCAAAAGAAAACCTATTTTCCTCTAGATATTTTTCTCTAAAATTTTGTAGTCCATTATCTCCTTCAGTTGCTATAACTATAACCCTCCCCAAGGCCAATTTCTCTATTCAACTTCTTTATATTTCTCCCTTTCTCAAACTCTGTCAAGGGCACTACGACTTCCAAGGTCCTTGGAGTGCCAAATTTCTATGAACTTTTAAGTAATCCTGTGGTGAGATAATCCTTTTCCACATGGACTTAGTGAATTCACTTTCTTCATAATTCTGTTGCAATATTTGAGGTCTCTTTTGCTTTAACCAAAGTGTTTTGCAAAAGTAAATAGCATTATCTCAAATATATTTATGTGTCTTTTATTGGTATAACTTTAAACTCTCCCAATTATCA
>PVIR01041130.1:0-12913 GCA_004026965.1 Petromus typicus
ATTTGGCCCATGATCATTTCATGCTTTGTGTTGTCATTTACCTTTTCTCTAGGCCTCTTCTCCTTAACTGAATAAGTAAGGTTGTATTTTTTTCTTCTCATTCAACTTCAGTTTTCTTTTAAAGCTTTCATTATTGCCCACTAGTCCATAATATACTTCCTTTTCTGTCTACACAAGTCCTATTACTTCCTCAAGTACATACTATATTTTCCTACATCTCTGCCTGTTTTGCCTTCCCTGCCTGAATATCCGCTCCAACTGGCTCAGCTCAAATGCTGCATCCTCTGAAGTTGTTCCAGATCTCTGCTTCATTAGCATATTGCTTCATCCTCTTAGACCATACATTAGTTACTTCCTTCTCACTTGGACAAAATACTTGAAACCCACAATTTAAAGGAGGAGAGGTTTATTTGGATTATAGTCTCCAGTGGGTTCAGTCCATGGTAATCTGGCTGCAGTGTGGGAATGCCATGTTGGAGGATCTCGTGGAGGAGGACCTATCCTCACACAGTGGTTGCTAAGAAGCAGAGAAAGAGAGGGGAGCTGCTGCGGACACGAAGACATGCTTTCAGGTCGTGCCCCCAGTGACTTGCCTCTTCTAACTAGGCCACCTTGCAATGGCACAATCAGCTATGAACTCATGATGGATTAATCCGTGGAGGAGCAGAGCACCCCTGTGATCCAGTCATCTTCCAAGAGCCCTGCCTCTGAACACATGAGATTTAGGTTGGGAGCGTTTTACATCTAAATGATCACAAACCTTAATACACTGATGGTGAGTTTTTTTTTTTTTTTTTTTTTTTTAGGTTTTTGGAGACAGGGTCTTGCTTTGTGGTTCAGGCTGGCCCTGAGCTCAGCCTCAAACTCACATCACAATCCTCCTGCCTCTGCCTCCCGAGTGCTGGGATTACAGGCGTGAGCCACCACGCCCGGCACTGTGCTATGTGGTACTGGTTGCTGCTGGGTGTGGGTCTCCACACCCAGTATTGTTATGTGGTTACCGGGAAATCGAGCCCGGGTCCTTGCGCTTGCGAGACAGGCGCCGGAACCACTGAGCTAACTCCCCGGCCCCTGATGGTGAGTTTTATGTGACTCAAAGCTCCATGAGGTGAGTCATTCTATTTTATTAAACTGCTCTATCCCTTGGTAAGTCTGGTGTTATAGCCATAGTAGACACGATGTACTGCAAAATATGAATAAATCCCAATCTTTCCCAGCCACCAGAGCACTGCTGAGTCTTGCTCCAGCCTCCAAAGAACTAACTCCCTCCTTTGATCTGAATAGTGTTTAGAGAGTTTATGACACATCTGAACACAATACTGGGCATATAGTACCTATAGCTTGATTTATGAATATTAGCTTTTCCCATATAAATGATATGTCCTTTGAGGACAGGAATGCCCCTGACTCTTACAATAACTAATAATGCTTGATACGTTTCTTAGAATTAGGCCATAGTGGTGCAGGCCTGTAATTCCACACTCTCAGAGGCTGAGGCAGGAAAATCAGAAGTTCATGGCCAGCTTGGGAAATTTAAGCCACCCTATCTCAGAATTTTTCAAAAGGAGTGTGGATAGGTGGACTGAAAGTATAGCTCAATGTGAAAGTCCAGTACCCCAAGACAAATTGAACTGACTAAAACAAAACCTTTGGGATTAACCTATACTTGTTGGCTGAGTCGTAGAATGTGAACTTTAGTAGTTGAGATGCTGTGTTAGATAGACTGTGTATCTCTCTTAGTACTGAACTTAACGCTGGAATGTAGAAATAACAACTGCTACTATCCATTGAGCACCTGTTCGAGAGGCTTCACAGCTGTTGCTGATAATGGCTGTAACAATAGCCCTCGAAGAAGGTGGTATTTTCTCCATTTTGTAGATAACAAAACAAAAGCAGAGAGAGGTGTGCTTATGATTAGATTCTATATCTCTTTGGCCTTGGAAACCACAGTGATCAATAGTAAATGTGGTGAGATTCTTTCTCCTCCAGAGGCACTTGTGGCATTTTGGTCCTAGTAGATTCTTGTTGCTAACCCTTCAGGAGCCGCTTGTCAGTGGTGGTACAGGTGCTCGGTATACAGCTGCCTGCTCTTTCTCAGGCAGCAGCCATCTGACCATTCTGGCACTTGCTAAAAGCCCTGTTCTTTCCACCTCCCAAGAACAGGAGGCCCAGACAAGCACACTGGGCCCAGACAAGCACAGTCATTTGCTGTGGTTTGTGAGACATTGACTGAGGTAGGGCAAAGCTTTTCTGGAAGCTTTCTTTTTAATGGAGCAGAATGAGACCCTGGAGAGATCACCTCGTGTAGCATCCTCAGGCAAGCCTATGGGGTCAGTGTCCATGGGCAGCGCTGTATTGGGTGGATTAGAACAAAAACCATGCCCTGTGCATGAGACTTGTTAGGAGAATAGATTGTTAATCATCAGAATCACCTAGGTAACTATAGAAATAACACAATACTCAGACTTCATTTCAGACCTAATGAATTAGGATTTGCTGGATTGGGATTATATAAATTTCTAGGAGCCTAGATTTGGCCTCTAAGATCTAGTATACATATGTCTCTTCATTAATGAAAGGAAATCAATACATAGGGAAACAGACTTGGACCAATAACTGAGCAGCTAGCAACTATGCCTTCCTGTGTTCTTACCATGTTTTGAAACTGGAGAAGTTTCCCCTTTGGGCTTCTGGGTGGGGGTCAGTGAATCTGGTGGGGAGTCTGTATTTTCATGACTTGTACATGTTTTGTGTTTGGACTTCTGAATGCCTCCTTGTGTTCTACATTAGGTGCTAGGTGAGTGAGTATTCAAGTCTCTCCTTTGGTCTTCAGGGAAGTAAGAAGCAGATATATAAGCAAATTATTTTATTAAAACACAGCCATTTCTGCAAAGAGTGCCAGCGTGCAATAGGACATGGAAGGAAACACAGTAGAGACAGCGGTCTTTATTGTTTCAGATGTCCAGGTGGGTGAGCCAGAAACTGTTAGGTCTGTGATTCCCAGGGAAATAGACTTCTCATTTAGATTGGTAAACAGGATGAGCCAAAGTGCAATGTCCTTGCAGGGACAGTTCCCTGGGAGATTGGAAAGTATTCAGAGGTGATTTGATTTATCTGCTGTCCAAGCTCAGCAGAAATAACTCTTTTTATGGGCCTCTTGGATCATTCTGTGGGCCCCGGTGTTATCCAGTGGCATCTTTATTTGGATGTGATTAAGATAAAGAGAGGAGGAAAAAAAAAGTTTTAAAAATATTGCCCAGCTTGAATGTTGGTTTGTTATCTACATTTCTTTAACCTTTAAGCTTTACACTCATGAAAGAGAGGTAGAAGCATTGCTTGTAGTGTGGGGTTATTACTAGGATCAAATGAGAATATGTGCGAAAATCCTTTGGAATTATATAACTCACAAAGAAGGTTATTTAAATGATTATCAAGAAATTGAATTTAGTGGTAATGGCACATATATGTGTTTGAGATATGTGACCCTTAGGCCTGCTTGGGAAGATGGGCTGAAATGTTCACACCATGGGGGACTGTAGGAACTTTCAAGGTGTAGTGTTGGGAAGGTGAAGGTCATGGGCACCTGGCTACCAAATACTGGGTACGACACCAGATACGATGCTCTTCCTACCTAGAAGTGATGAAATCCTCTGGCTTTGGAGCAAGTAAAGCGTATTGGAAAACATGCAAGTCAATTGGGCCTTCCCAGCAAGAGGGTAGATTGATATCTGGGCAGATTAAAGTAGCTGGCTGCAAAGGGATGTAAATGTACAAAATCATTTTCTTTCCATCTTGATCATGCCATAAGGGAAATGACCTCCCTAGAGAAAGTCAAGGAAAAACAGATTAGATTCCTGCTTCAGCTTCAGTTGTGGTGGAACTCGGGGGAATCACCTTTGGATACAATTTCCTGGTGAGGCGAGATCATAGGAACGTGATACTATTTTTTGACAATAACATTTTGTAATTGTTTAACTTAACCTCAGTTAACTAAATGATATAGAAAGTTGTACAAGGTAAACTTGTTTATAAACTGTCACTGATATAAAATAGTTTACTGATGATACAGTGAGAACCTAGAGCAGAGCGTCCAACTCATGCATCGCCATGTTGATCCCTTCAGTCTCCGTGAGGCCAGCAGTGGCTTCCGCTGAGCCCTCGATTCTTCTGGTTTCCCCTCGTTCCAGTGCCCTGGGCACTGTGATGGGCCATGATCGGTTTCCAGAATGGGAGCAGGAATGAGATTCCCTGCTCTTGCTGAATGTGCCCTGATTGCCTTGTTTGCTTGGGTTCCTCTTTCTAACCTCTATGTGTTTTTTTCTTTTCCTTTGTGATCTCTTTTGCTTCTTCCTGGAATTTGTGTGCGTGCAAGGCCCAGTGTGATGGTAATTGATGAAATACTGCAATCATCAAATGAGATTTCTGGGTCCATGACTCCAGGTTCTTTTGAGTTCATTCTGTGGCAGTCATTTGCTTAGTTTTTGGTTGTGCACTTATTATATTCATCCATTTAATTTGTCTAATTTCTCAGTGTTTGATTTTTAGAAATTTTGGATTAGGCTGCAGTAGCAAAGGCTAGTTATGGTCTGTCCCGTGGGAGGCCTTATAGTGATTCACTTTCCTAACTTGTCCTAGAAGTTTGTCCAGTCTCACCATACATTTTGTCCTATTTTAGCCAATTTCAGGAGGTTTCATATCCCTCTTGGTCACCGTTGTACCCAAACCCAGAGACCACTTAGAGTTATCTCTAAAGACTACAGACAGAGTCATGCTATCTTGCTGTTTTACTGTTCTAACAATGTGATCTTTTATATGAACTAAGTTTGTGCTCCATTTTATAATCTGACAGCAGCATAAATTGCTGATGTTCTTATTATTCTTTTACATGACAGATTAATATTTTCCATTTTAGCTTTTAGATGACTCATACAGTGTTAGCATTCTGTTGTGGCATTGGGTGGTCTTCAGCATTTTATTAGACTATTTTATAATACACCACCAAAGAAATATGTTGGAACTGGTATTTATTGTCTTAATCTTGTTGTCTGCTTTGAGAAGTTGCTAACTAAATGTTTTCTCCAGCTTTTCCTTAATTGCAGTGTGGTTAATTCCTCTCAGCTGCAGGAAGCCAAGGTATTTATAGATTGTTGTTATTATTTCTGTAGTCGGTAGAAGCAATCGACATTCACTGAATGCCAAGTACATGCTTGGCATGAAGGAGAACATAGAAACAGATCCAGTTCTTGCCCCATGAACTTGATGTGAGATGAGCTAAGCTGGGAAAAAGAGAGAGAAGAGAATAAATTTTCACAGAATTACCTCTCGTAAAATGGAGAGAAAATGAATTTTGGTTCCAAAGGGTACTGCAGGATTTCAGTTAAATAGGACAAAACACAAGTATTATAGTCATCAAGACAACCTGTTTGGTAAATGACCCAAATCCTAGGAGTGAGTCATAGCGAGCCCAGGTATAATGGATAACATTCCTCAAAGCAAAACTGGAGCGGAGAAGGGAGAGGAAAGTGAAGAAAAGTGGAGATGAAGTTAGTCAAAAGTGAAGAAGTCCTAAAACTTACCCTGAATTCATTTCCTTACCTGCCCCGATCTTTCCCCCAGACTGGTCCCTCTCAGGGCCCGGTCATCCCTTCGTCCTGGTCCTGATTCTTTTGTTCCGGTTGGGTCCTCCAGATCTCTCACTGGTCTCTCATCTTGCCCCCTCCAGTCTGTCCTCTGTGAAGCTACCATACACATCTGATCAGAGTTTGTCACTCAGAATCCTTAACTGGCCACAGTACAAGTTAGAGACATGGTAGCATCTGAGTATCCCAGCGGGCCATGCTGGCTTAGCTTGTCTCTGTGTGCTGAACTCCTGCACAGAACAGTCCTTTCCCTCTGTCTCCGTCTGACAGCTACTGTTCATCCCTCGGCTTCAAAACTCATCTCTGTAGACACTTCCGACCCTCACCTGAGTGAATTAGGTACGTGTTCTTTGTGCTTCTCCTGGACTTTGTAGCCGTCACCTCATTATAGAAGTGACCCTACAGCACTGTCACTGTTGAATTAGGTGTCTGGG
Organism: Petromus typicus; assembly: GCA_004026965.1. Taxonomy (NCBI): domain Eukaryota; kingdom Metazoa; phylum Chordata; class Mammalia; order Rodentia; family Petromuridae; genus Petromus; species Petromus typicus. The sequence goes on from PVIR01041130.1 coordinate 6,074, forward strand.
TTTTTGTGTACAGTTAGCACTTAGAAGACAAGTGTCATGTCTTTGTTTTTATGTCCTCAGTGGTGATGGCTGCTGTTACAAGGAAGGACTGGGTCGTGTCAGGCTGCCAGCTCCTCAAGGAGAATGTGCATATTGAGAATCTGCAGAGATATTTGACTTTCACATCCTGCGAGGGGAAAAGACAGGCTCTTCGAATTGTGGGAAGATGAATTTATTTCTCAGCCTGGAAGATGTCCAGTCCTAGAGGACAGGAACAGTTGGTACAAATGTCCTGGATTTGTGGATATGATCTTGATGGGGCACCTGTTCTCTGCAGAACTGACATTTCCCTTGGACCCCTCATCTCCCAGGGTGGCAGCCAGAACTGGGTAGGGAGGTGGCTGGCCCCGGTTTCCTTTGTAATGCAATTAATGTCACCATCTGGGGATCTGCCTTAATGCGTGAGGATATCTTGGACACTTCTGACCTCTGGAAACTAGAGAGGGTAACTAATTTTAGGACCAGTGGTGGCAAACAGACAGACCTACTTTTTTCTTTTTTGCTTGTTTAGTTTTTATTGAGACAGTCTCACTGTATATTCCAGGCTGGCCTTGAACTCTCAGCAATCCTTCTGCCTCAGCCTTCAGAGTCCTGGGAATACAGGAGTGTACCACTATGCCCAGCCCAGCTTACATTTAAGAACAGTGAAGCTGGGAGGCCGGGGAGTTAGCTCAGTGGTTCCGGCACCTGTCTTGCAAGCACAAGGACCTGGGTTCGATCCCCCGTAACCACATACAATACTGGATGTGGAGACTCATGCCCAGCAGCAACCAGTACCGCATACCACAGTGCCAGGCGTGGTGGCTCACGCCTGTCATCCCAGCACTCGGGAGGCAGAGGCAGGAGGATTGCTGTGATGTGAGTTAGAGGCTGAGCTCAGGGCCAGCCTGAACTACAAAGTGAGACCTTGTCTCAAAAAAAAAAAAAAAAAAAAAGAACAGTGAAGCCTCTAGCTAAGGATTTAGCTTAGTGGTTCTGGCGTTTGTCTGGCAAGTGCAAAGTTTCAAGTTCACCATGTATCACAGTGCCGAGCATGGTGGCTCACACCTGTAATCCCAGCACTCCAGAGGCAGAGGCAGGAGGGTTGCTGTGAGTTTGAGGTTAGCCTGGGCTACATAGTGAGTTCAGGGCCAGCCTGGACTACAAAGCAAGACCCTGTCTTAAAATAAATAAAAACAAAAACAGACCCCCCCAAACCCCCTAAAAACAAAACAAGGATAGTGAAGCCTCATTGTAAGTGAACTTCATGAACTCTGTGCCTCAGTGGGCTGCATTTCATTTTTTTTGTCTGTGCTACTTAAGAGTGTGTGATATTTATAAATTGACTGATTTTGAAGTAGAACTCTAAACACTATTTAAAAGCTACTTTAAATTTATCTCCCTGTGTCTATACAACTGGTATGAGGGATATGATTTAGGGTCTTAGATAATCTAAGAGGCTATTTAATCTGGAGTCCTAAGATTTTGAAGATCTGGTGAAAACTATGGTAGATGAACAAGTAAGAACATGACCACAGCCTGAGTTAGAATTATAAACATGATATCAACAAATGCCATCCATCTTCCTTCAAAGGAAAGCACTTCCAGGGCCAGGGAATATTTTGTAGGGGAGAAAATGAGAATTGAGCTGGATCGTGAAGGCGGGTAGAGTTTGAGAAGATGAAATGGAGAAGAGGTAGTTAGCTGTAGGGTAGAGAAACAGCCACTGGGTGGTGGGTGCTCTTCACTTAATAACTTTTAAATGTATGATGTGGATTATATGACTGAGAGTTTTATTAGGATATAAACCTGGGCTCGTCCTCCCACCTGTATCCCATTCCTCTGGTCTAATCTCTCTGAATTCTTTGAAAACCCACTGTGTACCTGTTGTCTGGACACAAAAGATATGTGAGATATCAACCTTTTCCTTTTGGACTTTCCACATGATAGATTATGCTATCCTGTGGTACACCGGAGAACCAGCAGAACTTTAGAGTCTGTCCTGTGTTCCAGACCCCTGGGCTTGCTCTCTGCTACCCCCACTGCTTTCTCGACGTGTTCCTTTTCTTTTCTCCCAGATGCAGAGGCAGGGAAATGACCCCTCTTTACTTTACTTGATGTCAGGTTATTGGCCAAAGTTCAAGAAGACAAGGTGGTTGAAAAACTACAGGGTTTTTTTTTTTTTTTTGTAGGGTGTGTATCTTTTCTTTTCTCTTTTAATTGCTTCTCAGCTGGCTTTAGCATTTAGGGCGCTGCCTTGGAGCAGACAGAAGTACCCCTAGACTTTTCTGAGATGAACATACCCTGGTATTTTAGGAAGAGGTCGATCACATCAGGCCAACCAGATGGAGATCAGAGTGCAGCAGCTCTGGCTCTGCTGCTATGGAATTGGTGACTTGTGAAAAGTGCCTTGGACTTGATTGTGAAGATTCTGAGGTTCTGATCAACCTGATCCCTGCTCTGCAATTTCCATCCTACTTTCAGTCCCCGTAGGCCTCAGTTTTAGTAATGGTGGTACAAGGTGAGGTCTGGAATGTATTTTCCTTTGATTCTTCCATTTTTGTCTTTGATAGATGCCCCTGCCCAAGTAAATTGGAAGGCAAAACGATTTGCTCTTGTACACACACACTTGGTGATATTTTCTACCCATCTATCTCTGCCTGCTCAGGCTCAGCCTGTCAGCCACATTGATAAGCACATTCAAATTCCGCGCCACTCTTTCCACCCCCAGAACTGTTTGTCTGTCCTCTGCACCTCTGCAACATTATCGATCTGCCATTTGCTTGTTTAACTGAATTTGAGTTGGCTTGCGCCGCTGTGAGCTTTTCTGTCCCTATTGATCTGCATTAATGGCGCCCGTCACCGTGGTGTGTGAGAGAACGGTGCTGTCTGCTATCAGCGTGGTATGTTTTTGGTTCAAAGCTGAGGTGGTCCAGGATCACAGAAGCACTTAGAAGTAGGTCTTGCAACTGTTTTCCTTTTCAAATGTCTGTGCTAAGAGGCTTTTTTCCTGCCCTTTCTCTTCATAATTTCTTTTTTTTTTTTTTTTTTTTGAGACAGGGTCTCGCTTTGTAGTTCAGGCTGGCCCTGGGCTAAGCCTCCAACTCACATCACAGCAATCCTCCTGCCTCTGCCTCCTGAGTGCTGGGATTACAGGCGTGCGCCACCATGCCCGGCACCATGGTATGTGGTACTGGTTGCTGCTGGGCGTGAGTCTCTACACCCAGTATTGTATGTGGTTACGGGGGATCGAACCCAGGTCCTTGTGCTTGCAAGACAGGCACCGGAACCACTGAGCTAAATCCCTGGCCCCATCTCTTCATAATTTCTAAGCCCACACTTCCCTGTACTCACTGGCTTGCCCCTCATCCTTTTATCTTCCTACTGAAAAACTCCTGCCTTGGCTTCATGGCGGTTGCCAAGGTCTGTCTTGCACCATTTTGTGTGCACAGGAGCGCATAAACACACGCAACTGGATGTCACTGTGTTGTCATACGCATACAGGGCCCTTCTGGTCGCTCATATTTATCTCCTTCCTGCATACCCGTTTATAAACCCACAGGCAGAACTCCCTCTATAACTGAGTATGAGAGAGATACAACAGCTATACTTGGCCTGGATCAGACATGTAGCGTCTGTGAGGATACACAGGTATGTGAGGGAGGAAGGATGTAGTGGTCTTTAAAATCTTATTGGTTCATCATGGTAAACAGTAAATGTGACTCCAGAGAACAAACTGCATTGGACAGCTTCTTTGACTTTTTATTTTATTATTATTATCATTTTAGTTCCTTGAGACAGGAACTCGCTTTGTAGTTTAGGCTGTGAACTACTCACTGTGTAGCCTTGGGTAGCCTTGAACTCACAGCAATCTTCTTGCCTCTGTCTCTCAAGTGCTGGGATTACAGGTGTGAGTCACCACGCCCGGTACATGGTATGTGGTACCAGGGATTGAACTTGGAACCTTACGCTTGCAGACACTGGAACCACTGAGCTAAATTATTGGCCCTTGACTTGTTATTTTAATTAATTCATTCATTAGCAACAATGAGGATTGAACCTAGGGCTTTCTCAGTGAGCTACATCGTTTTATTTTTTATTTTAAGAGGGATCTCACTAAATTGCCCAGGCTGAGCTTGAACTTGTGATCCTTCTGCCTCAGTCTCCGAGAGTGCTGGGGTTGCAGGCATGTGCCACAATGTTTGGCTCCTTTGATGTTTACAATACATGCTGTATTGATGTGGTAAATAGTGCTAGTTGACATAACATATGCCCTACATACTAGCAGCAGTTGCCTCAAAACTTAACAGCTTAAAACCATTGCAATCGGCTTATTACCTCCTAGTTTCTGGGGGTCAAGTTTTCAGGAGCAATTTTCCTTGGGGGTTCTTATGTGAGGTTGCCTGTCCTGTTGAGCTGGGGGGGCGACAGTGATGATGGGAGTCCATGGTTTTCCGTTTTCCTTTGGTTTGGTTTTGCAAATGTGGGCACAGTAGCCATTTCCTGGACCAATTTTTGAAGTCCCAGTGATCTTTGTCTGGAACATGTTTGGTGCTGTCTGGGGCTCTTCAGTTCCCCCTTCCGACTTGGCTTGTATTCATTCAAAATTCTGCAGAGAATCATTTCCAAACGTTCATATATATCTTTATAGCATCTTTAAAAATTTTTTTTATTTTTAGTTTTTTTTTGAGCCAGGGTCTCACTTTGTAGTTCAAGCTGGCCCTGAACTCACTATGTAGCCCAGGCTATCCTTGAATTTAGCAATCCTCCTGTCTCTGCCTCCTGAGTGCTGGGATTACAGGTGTGAGTCACCACACCCAGCATGTGGTATGTGGTTATTGGAGATTGAACTCAGAACCTTATGCTTGCCAGGAAAGACGCTGGAACCACTGAGCTAAATCCTTGGCCTCTTCTTTTTTATTTTTATATCTATAACAAAAACAAGGTGCTCTAATATAGTTTAATAAAGAAGTGAGTCTGGTAAATGGTGGCAAATGCCCATAATCCCCATATTATGGGAAGCTAACGTAGTTGAGCTAGGTTCAGCTCAAAGTTGAGCTGAACCTAGACAATTTAGCAATTAAGCAAGAGCGTATCTCACAATTAAAGATTAAAAAAGGGCTTGGAACGAGGCTCATTGCAAAGGCCCTGTGTTTAATCTCCAGTTCTGGAGGTGGGGGAGGTTTCTAATGTGACAAGTACTACCTGCTTTTCTGTAATTCCCAAAGCAAGCCTGCGGAATTCTGTTTCCTAGACAAGGCAGCCAGGTCCAAGGACTCGACCGGCTGGCTCCTGTTAACGGAGTAGTTAAAAAGTGGTAGAGCTGGAATCAGAAGCACTGAACCTTTTCACTTGACTCTGCTTGTTGTGCTGTTGTTTTTTTAGGTCATTCGCTCTGAGGCCAGGACACCTGGGCCATCATTTCACTTGACTCTGTAATAATCTGTGTGACTTTGAGCAAAATACTCCTCAGGCATCCATGTCCTACCTTGTGGATATAAAACAAGAGGTTGGACAGAGAGACCGTGGAGCTGCTGTCTCTTAGCACTGACCCACCCTGTCTCTGTCTCTGCCTGGACCCACCCCTCCCTTCTGGGGAAATCTGTCCACAGGGTGCCAGGATTCCTCTTATTCTACTTCCTTCCCCCTGCCAGCCACCGTGTCCTTTTCTCCCTAGCTGTCCTTGTAGTTTCTCTTCCTTTCTACCTTTTGGGGAGAAGAACTGTTGCTATGACTTGATTTCACGGACTTCTTACCTCCCTTTAGTTTCCATGGGTTACCCTACCTGGAGAAATCATTGCAAGAGAATTTGCTGTTGTCTTTTTCTTTTCTTCTTCTTCTTTGAATTTACTGTTTGGGGAGGATGATGTTGAGGAGGGTGACTAACTCCTCTGCTATGAGCTCTGTTGGGTGGGTCACCAGGAGAGGTTGGGAAATAAACTGGAGTCTATGGTGTGGGAGGTGTGGACCGCCCGAAGGTAGGTAAAAGAACCAGATAGCATCTTCCAGGTTCCTGTTTCAAAACAGGAAAAGCTACCATTTGTCTTTTCATTTGGACGGAGGGCCAGGTCTTGTAGAAAGTGCTCAGGATAGAGTGGTGATGGCTGTCACCTTGTGGAGCTGCCAGTGCAGTCCATTTAGGGGCGACACAGGTGATGTACTTGAGCCCAGCAGGTATTAGCTCACCATGCTGATGTGACAAGTAGAACCAACTGTAGCAGGGAGAAATAACTTAAACAGAGATCTGAGAGAAATTGTAAATGCTTTTATATATGTTATCTTATTTACTTCTTATCGTGGCTTCGGAAAGGAGACAATATTCTTCCTATGTTATAGTATAAACTAAAACTCAGATTTCAGTCCAGACCTCGTTTCAAAGCACAGGTTTTTCCTGCTCCATTTTACTACTTCCTCTGAAAGTCTTTAATCCCAGCCCTGTAATTCTCTGTGCAGGGCATCATTTAGCCAAGAATGGATGGAAGCTTCTGTACTATAATTTGCAGGTGAAAGTTAATAGGCATCTCTGTCTCCAAATATCCACTCTCTGGATCTGCTGCTGCTTAGTGCCAGAAACTTTTTTTTTTAAATTATCTTTATTGGTACATTAAATATACACATCATGCTTGCACTCCATAATGGGGATTTGTACCAGTATAAGACACAACTTAATTCTCATTTTTTTCCCATAGCCCCACCCACCCTACCACCCCCCCATATATATAAAATTTGTTTCCTTACTTTTTTGTTACAATCTCAACATTGTCCCCTTTCACCTTATTTTACATTGAGCATTTTCTATTTCACAATATATAACATACAATG
>PVIR01041131.1:0-12918 GCA_004026965.1 Petromus typicus
AGTGCTGGGATTACAGGCGTGAGCCACCACGCCCGGCACTGTGGTATGTGGTACTGGTTGCTGCTGGGTGTGGGTCTCCACACCCAGTATTGTTATGTGGTTACCGGGGAATCGAACCCGGGCCCTTGCGCTTGCAAGACAGGCGCCGGAACCACTGAGCTAACTCCCCGGCCCCACACTTACTAGATTTTTATAGGCAAGGGTGAAGCAACACATGGAGACTGAGCGAGAGAGAGAAAACACAGAAATGTCAACATTGACGAAATTTATGAATGCCCCTAACTTCTCAGAATACAAAGATGAGAAGTCTAAAATATATCTTTATCCTTCAAAGCTTACAACTTTACTACAGATTTTATTTACATGGCATCTACATGTACAAAACCTACATACAAGGCAGAGAGAATAAAAAGTAGAGAAAATACAAAAACAAGCCTGGACCTCATCTCAAGAAACTCATAAATGTAAGGTGTAAGGGTGAGTCAGGCTCATAAATGGGTATTTTTCTTTCCAGCTCCAGGGATTGAACTCAGGATCTCTCAAGGCGTGCGTGGTACCACTGAGCTAAAACCTCAGTCCAAACATGGGTACTTTCAATATAAGAAATTCAATTTAACACGAGCACATAGTGTCATGGATCATCAAGAGCAGTATTTAACGGAATTATCATGGGGAGGGGGGACCAAGCAGAAAGAAATGACTCTCAAACAAACCTGAGGAAGCAAAATGAATGCACTTGAAAAACCTAGCAAGGACATCAACACTGCTATCTGTTCAGATTAGAATGATACAGAAGACGTGGCACGAACATTCCACGACTGAACTGTTCTCTGAATACCTCCAGGTGACTGCCATCAGATACTGACCTTTCTTCCTTTTCCCTTTGCTTTTGCATGCTCTAAAATCCATTTCCTGTCAAGGAGGACTTTCTTGGCTGTTTCTTTCTCCTCTTCCTCCTCCTCCTCCTCCTGCTGTTTTTTCTTCTTCCCTTCATTTTCCCTCCATTCTTTGCTTCAATGAATGGGGAGGTGGGAAAACTGTAGAAGGCTTCAGGCAGAACATGAGACTTGAAGGGTGTGTGAGGTCTAAGGAGAAAGAGCGCTGGAAATGAACAAATGACCACTGTTGACTCAGTTGGCTCCCATTTATTGTGCCCCTACACTCCTACCTCCTTTTGACATACTCTGAGGACACTGAGATGAATCTGATCCATGAATTTAAATCAGCAGGACATGCTTGTGGGCAGTAAATGGGAAGCATATTTGGACTAGTGTAAAATAAAGTCTGTTAAGGAAAACAGGATAACAAATAGAGAAGTTTAGACTGGTCATGGTTGATACCAAAGATCCGTTTAGGTTTTTAAATAGAAAGTAGATAGTAAAGATGCGAGAAAGGGAAGATTAGTATCATACAACTAAGAGGCTGTGTGTGAACCTTATTCTCATCCTAAGGACCTCAAATGTGGCCTAAGAAATAAAAAGAAAGGAGCAAGGGACATTTTTACTTGTTCACTGAAGTAAGGTTTCACTATATGGGCCAGACTAGCCTTGAACCTAATATGTAACCCAATCTGGCCTTGACTTTGCAATCCTCCTGCCTCAGCCTCCCAAGTGCTAAGATTGCAGGCATATGCCACAATACCTGATAAGCAAAGGACTTTTTTTTAAAGGATGGATAGTGCATATGTGTAACATCAATTTTACCTTAGGAAATGACCAGTTACTTCCATAAAACCTAAAATAAATTAGTTTGATAGTGATATGCTTCAGAGAAGGAGAATCCAGGGGGTGGGGGCACTGCAAGTTAAGGCTGAGGTTGTGACTACCATAATCTAAAGCTAATAAGTACCCGAGCCTTAGATATCTTCCAAAGAAATGTAGAACTTGGAGCTTGCAAAGAATCTTTTTAAAAACCATAAGGACATTCAACCCAGAATCATTGCTCAGACAGCAGTTTTTATCAGATTGGGCAACTCTGACACTAGAGACGAACTAGGAGCATGCTGGAAGATTATGAAACATGGTTTTTTTTGTTTTTGTTTTTTGGTACCAGGGATCGTACTCAGGACCTTGCACTTGCGAGAGAGGTGCCAGAACCACTGAGCTAAACCCTTAACCCTAGAAACATGTTTTCAAGTGCCTGGATCCTGAGATAGAATTTTGACAAGCTCTTAAAGTGCTCACAATGCAAAAGGTATTCAGACTACCATTTGCAAAATATTCAGCACAAGATGAGGTGTGTTGGGGTGACCTAGCTGTGTCTGTGTGTATGTTCTCTCAAGACTTGAATGACCTCACCTTCTAGCCTCATACCTTCCAGACCATCCTCTCTGATGAAAGCCCTTCTTCACTGACTGTGGATCAGAAGATACTCACATGCCAAGAGACTGACTCAGGCAGATTTACTGAGTAGCCCTTGGGGCTTGAGGACGTCAGAAGGGTTTGTGAAAAGGATCATCATAACAGTGATGAATCTGAAACATATTTTCTTCAGTGACCCTGTGGAGAATGGAGGGCTGCCCAGATTCAGAGATGTAGCAGAATGTTTTTCCTGAGAAAAGCAAGCCCAACAACCAAAGAGGACTTCTGGGACCGTCCCAGCAGGCCATCTGAGGGAGCTCTAATGAAATGATTCACAAGTGTGGTGGAGCAGCCTCTGGGACTCCCGCACTGGCCTAATCCCAGCTGAAATTGCACAACGAGGATGAGCTGACAGTCTCGGGCACACAGAGCGGGGTCTAAAGTTCAAAGCTCAGCAAACCTGAACAACAGCTTTTTTCCTCTCTTTTGAAAGTCCGTAGTTGCTTAATTGTATGCCTCATGTGCTACTTGATTATTTCCTATTAAATAGTGTGGTCTTCACCTCCCCTCTAGATACGATAATACATCTGTTTCATCTTTTTATCCCCTGGAGTCCTACTACCAGGCTTCATGAAATAGTCATTATATACAAAAGTATTAATTATTGACACTGGCTTTAGGCTTTATATGGTTCTGCTGGCCTATTCTAGTTCCAGTGTCATACAATTAAAATTATAGCTTTATAATACTTTTTTTTTTCTTTTTTTGCAGTATCAGGACTGCACTTGCCAGATAGGCACAGCACACTGAGTTACATCCCAAGCTTCTTTTTGAATACATTTTAATATCTAATAGGATATGCTTCCTTCATTATCCTTTTTTCAGTGTGTTATGAGTTATCACATAGTTTTTTAAAATTACTTCAGAAAACATTTATAAAAACATAAAAATCAGCCCAGTGTGGCTCACACCTGTCATCCCAGCACTCGGGAGGCAGAGGCAGGAGGATTGCTATGAATTCAAGGCTGAGCTCAGGGATACATGATGAGTTCAGGGTCAACCTGAACTACAAAGTGAGACTGTCTCAAAAATCTAATAAATAAATAAATATCACATTGGAATTTAGGTATACATTATGTAAATTTATACATTTACCTGGGGAAATTTTATATTAGAATAATAATTATTGCCATTGAAGAAAATGGCCTGTTTCTTTACTGACTTGGGCTTTTTTCCTTGACTCTTGGTAGAGGTGAAATAGCTTCTTCATGTAGATCTTCATAACAGTGTCAGAGTACTTACTTTATTTTGTTATTGTTTGTGCCATAAGATCTTTTTATTTTGCCACTATAATTTTTAATAGGTTATTACTGATACATACAAAAAACACTAGTTTAAAAATATTTCAAAACAGGTTTGCAATTATTTTAGTACATGTGTCTCCTGTCAACTGACCATACTGACAATAACACACTGCCTCTATATTATGTGTATATTTTACATTAATTAGCTGATGCATTTTCTCTTCTTTTTTCTTTTTTTTGGGGGGGTGGTCTCACTTTGTAATTCAGGCTGGCCCTGAGCTTAGCCTCAAACTCACATCACAGCAATCCTCCTGCCTCTGCCTCCCGAGTGCTGGGATTACAGGCATGAGCCACCACGCCTGGCACTGTGGTATGTGGTACTGGTTGCTGCTGGGCATGAGTCTCCACATCCAGTATTGTATGTGGTTAACTGGGGATCGAACCCAGGTTCTGGTGCTTGCAAGACAGGTGCCAGAACCACTGAGCCAAATCCCTGGCCCAACTGATGCATTTTCTTGAGTCATTATGATAATACATTTGATTTAGCCAAAAGGTATTATTGAAAAATTTCATAAACTATTTCTAAGTCAGTGTCATCCAAGAAAAACAAATTTTAATTTTAAAACAAGTGATAGCTTTGCAAAAACAAAAATTGTTGAGCCAGGGATTTAGCTCAGTGGTTCTGGCACCTGCCTTGCAAGCTCAAGGGCCCAGGTTCAATCCTTGGTAACCACATACCACAGTGCCCAGGATGGTGATTCATACGTATAATCCCAGCACTCGGGAGGCAGAGGCACAAGGATTGCTGAGAGTTTGAGGCTGACCTGGGCTACATAATGAGTTCAGGGCTAGCCTGAACTACAAAGTGAGACCCTTTCTCAAAAAAATAAAAAATTGGGCCAGGAATTTAGCCCAGTGGTTCCAGTGCCTGCCTTGCAAGTGCAAGGGCCTGGATTCAATTCCTAGATAACTACATCCCAAAATGCTGGGCGTGGTGACTCATGCCCACCAGCAATCAGTACCACATACCACAACACTGGGAGTAGTGGCTAACGCCTGTAATCCCAGCACTCAAGAGGCAGAAGTAGGAGGATTGCTGTGAGTTCGAGGCTGAACTCAGGGCCAGCCAGAACTACAAAGGGAGACCCTGTCTAAAAACAAAACAAAACAAAACAAAATAATAATAATGATAAACTAAATTATAAGAAAATATTGAGCAACTTTGACTAAATAAATTACTTGAAAAAAATCAAAGTTTACTCAAGAAAAAAAATCATGTAATAAAAAAATCTCTATTTTTAAAGTTGGTTTTGTGTTAAAAAATCTTCCCAAAAACAGATGTGCAAAGACCAATATCTCAAAGCCAACAGAGTATAAAAAATAATAAATTATTATCAAATAGAGTTTTTTCCTAGGCCTTTTATCATTAAAAAAATCTGTCAATGTCATTTATCATTTTAAGGGAATAAAAATGATTAGATCATTTTAAAAGTATTCAACAAAATCTAAATCCATTCTGATTTTTTAAAAAATATTAACAAGGAATAGAAAAGAACTTTCTTGACCTCATAAAAGGCTTCCACAAAAAAACCTACAGCTAATATCATACTTAAGGATTAAAGGGAGAAGATATTCCTCTATGATAAGGAACAAGGCTGAATATCCACTCTAATAGATTTATTGAATTCAGCAAAGTTGAAACATGTCTCTCTGTTTCTCCCTCTCTCTGTCTCTCTACTTTTCTGACTCTCTTCTGTCTCTGTCTGTCTCTGTCTCTCTCTTTTTCTCTCTCTTTCTCTCTCTCCTTCTCTCTTTCTCCTTTACTTTCTCTGTCTCTCAGGATTGAATCCAGTGAAGCCTACAAGATCAGTATACAAAACTCAGTTGTACTTCTTCTATACATTAGCAAGGACCACAGACATTGAAATGTAAAAAATACATATATAATTACATCAAAATATGAATCTTTACTGAGAATTGCATAAAAACATTGAATACTTAGTGTTAAATCTTTCCAAGATTTGTATACTAGGGCCGGGGATATAGCTCAGTGGTTCCGGCGCCTGTCTTGCAAGCACAAGGGCCCGGGTTCGATCCCGGGTAACCACATACCATACTGGGCATGGAGACTCACCCCAGCAGCAACCAGTACCACATACCACAGTGCCGGGTGTGGTGGCTCACGCCTATCATCCCAGCACTCGGGAGGCAGAGGCAGGAGGGTTGCTGTGATGTGAGTTTGAGGCTGAGCTCAGGGCCAGCCTGAACCACAAAGCGAGACCCTGTCTCAAAAAAAAAAAAAAAAAAATGTATATACTAAAACTATAAGACATTGCTGAGAGAATTAAAGAAACCCTAGAGAGCTATGCCATATCCGTGCATCAGGAGATTTAATACTGTTGAGGTGTCGTTTCTTGCCATGTTGATCTATAGAGTCAACACAACAGTGAATCAAAATCCCAGAAGATTATTCTAGAAGTAGCTAGGCTTATTCTAAAGTTCCAGTGAGAAAAAGGGCAATCGCTCAGTGGTAGAGTGCTTCCCTAGCATGCACAATGCGCTGGGTTCAATCCCTAGGACTGCCAAAAATTTGTTTAAAGACATAGTTATAAAATGCCTAGAAACTATAAAAGACCTAGGGTAGCCAAAACAACTTGGAAAAAGATCAAAGTTTGAAAACTTATTCTTCCTGATTTAGGATTTGGAGAATAATCAACATAGTGTGGCATAATGTAAAGACAGCTATGTCAATGGTTTAAAATAGAGAATCTAAGAATAGACTCATATGTCTATATGGTCAATAGATCTCCAAGAAAGGTTCAAGTAGTCTTTTCAGTAAATAGTGCTAGAATCAGTAGCTAGCCATATGTGATCAAATGAATTTCAGTGTAATGTTTCATGTCATATAAAACTTAATCCAAAATGAATTTGTGTAGAACAAATGTAAAATACAAAAGTTACAGAGTTTTTAAAATGAAGCTTAGGGGAAATTTCCCATGATTTTGGATTAAATAAACATTTCCTAAATATGATGGGAAAAATTACATCCCATAAAGAAAAAAATAATGAGTTGTACTTTATCAACCAACCGCTGCTATTGACCTCAGAATCCTAGATTCAGTCAATTGTGACTAAGTCGATCTAGCTTGTAGTCCAAGGCCAGGCATGAACACCATCCACAGCATAAGTCAGTCCACTGAGGCCTCAGGAGAAGCATATCATTTTGTATCAGTTAGATTGAAACATGGTTGTACCAATTTGTATATTTGTACACCTATTAGGACTTCCACATTGGGGCATAGTATCACGCACAGAAGACAGTGTCAGGCTATGTCCACATGAGTTTTTTTGCTTTTGTAACAGCTGGACAGCATGACAAAATAGCAGTTACTTTGATGGCAGTCTGTCTGAAGCAACCATATGATTGCTTTGCCAAGTTGTATTGCTGCATCTACTGGAAAGAGAGGACATGAGTTATCCTCCTCTTCCTCACATGTCCTAGATTTTAAGGTCATTTGTCTTAAAGTACTTGGGTGGTTGTTGTTCCACAGCCACAAACTCAGTGTATCCCAACCTGGTAACTGTAAGGTAAACTTTTCTTCAATTCACTTCTACTCACACCATTTTTTTAAAAAGTCACAGACCCATTTATTCTCCATCTTAACCATCTTGGGCAACTGTGGGGAGACTTACTAAACAACGTGCTCAACCAAGAGGTTGTTTTCTTTGTGATCCAGGACTATGTTATTCTAACAAGAAAATTCACATGCCTGAACCAGAATTGAATTTGATTCTTCTTCTCTTGAACTACACTGTCACCCAGAGGTTATAACTACAGGCTGGAGTAGAATTGCCATTAGGGATAATAGAGGTGATTAGTCAGAATCCTGAATTTTCAAATGAAGCTTGTATAATTCGTTCTGATCATTAACCAGGATACAACTAAGAGGAAATGATTCAGCTGTGAAAAGAAATGAAGTACTGATACATGAGGCAACATGGGTGGACTTTAAAACACAATGCTAAGTAAAGAAGTCAGTCACAAAGACGACGTATTGGGCAACAGCTGCATTATTCTGAATGTATTGGAAATCACTGCACTGTATACTTCAAAGGGTTGAACTTTATGATGCATGAATTATATCTCAATAAAGCTGCTCTTTAGCAAAAGTTAATTCCTTCTCTCAATGAAGCCAGTAGTCTGAAGATGATAAAGGGGAGGTAATGTCTGCCAAATCCTGTGAATCAACCCATGAATGAGCTTTTGCACTGAAAGGTACGCTATCGTCCTGATCCAGGAAGGCCAAACCATGACACAGATTTGTTTCAAGGACCCCAATAGTGTGGCCAGAGTTGTGCATTAAACCATAATATAAAAACCATAAGCAGAAGCTGGGCATGGTGGCATATGCCTCAGAGGCTAAAATAGGATTGCAAGGTCAAGCCTAGTTTGGGGAACTTATTGATTCAGCAAGGCCCTGCTAAGTTAAACAGAATGTTGGGGTGTATGTAGCTCAGGGTGAAGCCCCTGCATTCAATCCTGGGTACTGAAAAAAATAACCTGTGCAACAATCGACAGCAATAAGATATGAATGAAAGCCCTCAGAAAGGATCGAAAGTCCAGCATCAGGGCCAGGGAGTTAGCTCAGTGGTTCCGGCGCCTGTCTAGCAAGCGCAAGGACCCGGGTTTGATTCCCCGGTAACCACATAACAATACTGGGTGTGGAGACCCCACACCCAGCAGCAACCAGTACCACATACCACAGTGCCGGGTGTGGTGGCTCACGCCTGTAATCCCAGCACTCGGGAGGCAGAGGCAGGAGGATTGTGATGTGAGTTTGAGGCTGAGCTCAGGGCCAGCCTGAACCACAAAGCGAGACCCTGTCTCCAAAAACCTAAAAAAAAAAAAGAAAGTCCAGCATCAGTGACTTGCTAAGATCCAGCATCAATACCCCTGCAATAATGCCTCTTTCACCATGAAACAAATAGCCAACATTTAGCACAAGTCTCAACTCTGGCATGCAGTGGTAGCTTCTGCATCAGAAGCATAGATTCCTTTACTTTGTCCTTATTCTATGATAGCAGATGTGTCATTATGTCCAATGTGATGATGAACTTAGGTAACAATTGGGCAATTTGAATGGGGCAAGGGCTCAGCAGCTTGGTAAGCTGGTCTTATCATTTAAAAAGCCCTTAGCC
Organism: Petromus typicus; assembly: GCA_004026965.1. Classification (NCBI taxonomy): domain Eukaryota; kingdom Metazoa; phylum Chordata; class Mammalia; order Rodentia; family Petromuridae; genus Petromus; species Petromus typicus. The sequence continues at coordinate 8,804 of PVIR01041131.1, forward strand.
AGGCATGGTTGCACCCACTTGTTATCTCAGCACTCAGGAGGCAGAGAAAGGAGGATTGCTGCAAGTGTGAGGCCAGCCTAGACTACATAGTGAGTTCGGAGCCAGCCTGAACTACAGAGTATGACCCCGTCTCAAAAAAGCTAAACACAAACAAAACAAAAAATCTTAAGTTACCATCTATATCCCATGGGTGATCTAGACTATTTGATCAGAAGCTACAGCTTGTTTCCAGTCTGCTCAGCCCGAACAGGGGTGGATGCTTTGAGGCTACCAGTCTGTAATCTTCCAAGTGCCAGGCTAGAAAGTCAGCAAAGACAGTCTCGCTAGTCATAAGAGGAAGGAAATAGTTTTATTTTTAGCCCATGGGACCAACTGGCCCTTAGTGCAGTTGGTCTTCCGGAGTTGTTGCTGAGCCTAGCCTCTGTCCAGTGGACACCTCAGCTTTCATTTCAGCAGAATCGTCGGTGAACCAGGCTCGGGCACTTCAGAGCGAGCTACCTCAGCAGCTTTGTTTTACATAGTGACTTGAGAAGAAACGTTTATCCCAGAAGGGAAAACTGCCACTTTTTCACATGAAGTCAAAATGTTGCTAGGACCAGCCTGGCTGTACTCCTGTGTTGTATGATTTCCTATGACTAGAAAGTCCTAAATCCTTGCTGACCTACCCAAGATGGAGACCTCAGGCTAAAAAGGAGCCAGACTTTATGCTCAAGAGTTCAGTTTCAACAAGAACTTAGTAGCAAGTAAACAGCTGCCTTGTTTTGTTCTACTGTTTTGTTGTTACTATTTGGGAGTTTGTTTCATTTTAGCATTGCACTTGGTGTCTGTGTCAGGCAGGTGGTGCTGCTATACTACAAAAAAGCCTTTAACCTTTAAATCTCCTGAGATGCCAGATTGTTTCTATGGAACCACTTGCTCCAGTTTCATATAGTGCTTTCATTCCTCCCAAAACTCAAGGTCTTCATTGTTAGCACCGTTTATTTCATCTTTGGGGTCTCCGAGTTCATTAGCCAGAGGCACACTGCTATTGCATTGTCATGATATCTTTTCCTTCTCCAGTTCTACAGAGGGTAACAGCTGTCCAAGCACCGTCACGACAGTTTGTCTCAGTACTCTCATCAGCCTCACTAACAGACACAGTTGTCGAGGACGCGTGCTCCCAACCTCTGTGCCTACCACCTGCACAGGAGCATTCCCAGTCAGGTCCAGGAGTCTCCGCACAACCCCACACCCTGTTCTTAGGACCCATGTCCTTCACTTTGTAAAAGTCTTATCTCAGCTTCCCATCCTGAAATTGTACATATCTGAGATTGATTATACCCTGCTCACAAGCTAATAGGTTAGCAATGCTACTTTTTAGTGATGCTAGTGGAAGATACAAGACTCCTGGGTCAAAAACAAAGTACTGCATAGCAAGCAGCATGAGCATCAGTATGTCTATGTTAGTTTCCCTTCCCCCAAGGACCACGGGGATCACATGGAAGCCCAGATGTGTGTGTACGCACGCAGTGGGCTGCACTGGCGCAGAAGAGCGCTGAGCTCAGGGAATCTGCCACTTAGAGAAAACAGTACCGTCAACCTGGTGTTTGTCCCAGAAGATTCCTTAAGGTTGCTCACTGCAGTCACAATCCTGAGCAAAGAATAATCACATCGACCAACCTGATTGTGAAAAATTCATGTCCCGGGGAGAGAAAGTAAGATGGGAGGACTGGCAGTACAGAGAGAAACAACCAACCAGGACGGGTGTTGTTAGTCCTAAGAAAACCCCGTGTTTACTACACATTGCAAAAACAACAGGGGCTTTATTCCAGAAGTGAAGGCTGGGTCTGAAAGTACTGTGCGGAGCCCAGTGGTCTGCTTGAATCTCTGACCCACTGCCTGTATCTGGCACAGACTCCAGTGGTCTGAGTGCTTTCCCCATTTAGCAACTTCAGAAAGGACATCCTTCAGTAGGACTGTTCTCATAGCCTGGAGTGCACGGAACGAGGGAGCGCCTGGGGGCAGGGCTGCATGTCACAAACCAGAGGTTATAAAGCTAAGCAAAAAGGGGCTGGGGAGTTAGCTCAGTGGTTCCGGCGCCTGTCTTGGAAGCGCAAGGAACTGAGTTCGATCCCCGATAACCACATACCACACTGGGCGTGGAGACTCACACCCAGCAGCAATCAGTACCACATACCTCAGTGCCGGGTGTGGTGGCTCATGCCTGTAATCCCAGCACTCGGGAGGCAGAGGCAGGAGAATTGCTGTGATGTGAGCTGGAGGCTGAGCTCAGGGCCAGCCTGAACTACAAAGCAAGACACTGTCTCAAAAATCTGAAAAAAAAAAAAAATGAACACATGACTTGCTGGATTCCAAGACTGTAGATTCTGAAAAGAAAACCACTCTTTATCTCATTTTTACCTCCTCTTTCCAATCTCCCACTGTTAGATTTTTCAAATTTTATTGTTTTCATTCTCCATCCCATCTATCTTTATTAGGAAAACAAGTTTTATTAATCATAAATAGTTAACTCTATACTATTACTGTTGACTTTTTTCTATTGTTAATGATAATATAGTTGTATTTAGTAGATATTCACTGTATGCCAATATTTAGGTCATCTTACTATTTACATTATAATTATAGATTGATTTTCTATGGTGGTATATTGTTTGTTCTTTTAGTATGTCAATATCCAGTTTGTCTTTGATTCTTTTATTGTTGCTGATTTTGTTGCTACTTCCAGGGTGGCACAGTTGTTCCAATTTATTAGTTTTCTCCATGTCAAAGTTGGAAGGGCTGCGGATTTAGCTCAGTGGTTTTGGCATCTCCTGGCAAGTGCAAGGTCCCAAGTTTGATCCCCAGTACCACATACCACAATCCTGGGTGTGGTAGCTCACCGCTATACTCCCAGCACTTGAGAGGCAGAGACAGGAGGATTGCTGCAAGTTCGAGGCTAGCCTAGACTACATAGTGAGTTCAGGGCCAGCCTGAACTACAAAGCAAGATCCTGTCTCAAAAAAAAAAAAAAGTTTGGATTGCCTTGGTGTCATGAATAGTACTGAGTACTGGCACTGTGTCAAATACCCTGCAGCTCTCCCTCCCCAGATTAAGCAGATGGCTGGATCTTTGAGCAGAGACAAAGCCTATAATTATCCATGCACAGAGTGCATCACTGAAAATTAGACACTAAGGAGATCTCCATACTAACAATACAGTCTATCCACAATAAGAAAGGGGCCGGGGATATAGCTCAGTGGTTCCGGTGCCTGTCTTGCAAGCACAAGGGCCCGGGTTCAATCCTCGGTAACCACATAACAATACTGGGTGTGGAGACTCACCCCAGCAGCAAGCAGTACCACACACCACAGTGCCGGGTGTGGTGGCTCACGCCTGTAATCCCAGCACTCGGGAGGCAGAGGCAGGAGGATTGCTGTGATGTGAGTTTGAGGCTGAGCTCAGGGCCAGCCTGAACCACAAAGCGAGACCCTGTCTCAAAAAACCTTAAAAAAAAAAAAAAATCAACCGTAAAACTCAGCACATACACAAAACAATAGAATCATGAGAAGACAAGGCAACAAAATGCCTATAAAAAAATCCCAGCTTCCCCAAAGCTTATCCATGAGTCACTGATAGGAAGGGAATCAAAACCCACATAGTTGAATAATACAGCATGGGCCAGGGATTTAGCTCAGTGCCACTGTTGAATAATACAATCTTGAATAATACAAAATGATAAAATAAAAAGTCAATAAGGCATTCAAAGATAAAACTAGACAGAACAAAACTCGAACAAAATTATAGGAGACACCAATAAAAAGCTACCTGAGCTAAACAAATGATACAAGTATGAATAATCAGCCAAGATTTATGTAAAGGTACTAAACAAAAATCCAGGAGATAAAATTCTCTATTGAAAATGTAGGCAGCAGGGCCAGGGAGTTAGCTCAGTGGTTCCGGCGCCTGTCTCGCAAGGGCAAGGACCCGGGTTCGATTCCCCGGTAACCACATAACAATACTGGGTGTGGAGACCCACACCCAGCAGCAACCAGTACCACATACCACAGTGCCGGGCGTGGTGGCTCACGCCTGTAATCCCAGCACTCGGGAGGCAGAGGCAGGAGGATTGTGATGTG
>PVIR01041132.1:0-12923 GCA_004026965.1 Petromus typicus
TGTACAACTTTGTGCAATGTATTTTCCACGGAACATCATCAGAATTTGTGAGTGTACAGATGGAGTAAATTCTCCCTGAAGATTATGCCACTGCAAAGCTAAATATATTCTATTCCTGGAAGATAATTTAATATGAAGTATAATTAAGGAGAGAAGCTTAAAATGATGTATTACAGAGCAATACCAATTTATACAACATTCTGTGGCGATGGAAATGTTCCCTAATGAACATGGTCCAATACAGTAGCCACTTACCACATCTGACTCTCGAGCACTTGGAATTGAGGGAGTGTAACTGAGGTACTGAAATGTAACATTTTTAGTTACTATAAATTTAAGTAATTGGACCTGGAGAGCATATCCTCTTGGAGAAAATAGTTCTAAAGGTTTGTATTATTACCTTTGTTACAGAAATGTGTTGAAATATGTTGTAGGAATGTGCCTAACTACAGATATCTCAGAGAGCGGAAGAAACTTTCTGTTGCTCTTTCCTTGTGTCTTCTCCTAAATAACCCAGTCTTTAAAAGAAGCTATTAATCTGAGTCTCTGAAAATAGAGTTTCTATATTTGGACTAAAATGATCTAAAACATGTATTTAGAGTTCCACATTTCCGTCTAAATCCTGCTGTTGCTATGTAATACAGCTTCTCCATTTAAAAATTTGCTTTGCCCTGTGAATTATTTAGATGCATGGTTAAAATGTGCTAAGTGTATTTTGGGGGAAGTTATTTTATTCTTTTAAATCTTGCAGTCTTTCATTTTGACAACTGAGTGCTTTTGTTGTATGACTTGGATTTCACAAGGTTTGCCACTGGCCTAAATATGCTCAATTTTCAAAAATACTTCAAGTATACTTAAAGGAGAGATTATGGACTGAGCTCCGCTCTGTCTGCATCAGTTCAGTGAGTCAAGCTCACCTTATGTCCTCAAATATTCAGTATCTTTATTAATTTTGTCTCTGCGTGTTCTGTGAAATAATGTAAAGGAAGAAAGTTGCATTAAAACTCTAAAAATTAGTTTTCTATCATTTCTTTTTGTAATTATCATAACATTTTCTTTAATGTTAGGTTCATGAAACTAGGCATTTCATCTTTCTAACAAACTCTCTCTTTTTCACGTGTAATGAATACGTTTAGATTAATTCCTTGTGTCTTGAAGCCTCTTTAGCTAATATTTTTTGGTTAGTATCTACCTGATATATTTCCTTTTAATCTCAGTATTTTAGATCTTTAACTTTTCATTTTAGATAAGTTTCCTACAAATTACCATAACTGGACTTTCATTAGCTTTTATTTAACCCAATCTGGAAATCTATTCGTGTTTTTCCTTTTCTTTTCACAAATGCTAAGCAGAAATATATGCCTTCTAGTTGGTGAGATGATTGTTTTTACTATAATTGCCCTTATATATAGATTCATTTCTATCTTCTGTTGCTAAAGCTTGATTTATCTGTGCTTTCCAGTTTTATTCACTTTAGCTTCAAATAGGATAATTAAATTTTAAGTGCATTTTTCTTCTAAATTTTTAGCTATTATATAATTTCTATTTTCTTACTGATTACTCTTAAATTTTATTTTTATATTTTATGTAGAAATGTCTAAAGTCTATCTTTGCCCTCCATGTATAGTAGCTGTTGGGTTTTCTTATTTTAACTTTTTCATACTTATAAAATGGTCATCATTACTGTTATTATTTTATATAACTAGTATTTAGTATTTATTATTTTATATAACTAGTATTTAGGTTGACATGTTTATAACTTTATGATCAGTCATTATTTCTGCTTTTTTCTCTTTTCCATGTTAAATATTCTTTCTGAAGGGTCTCCTTTAATGATTCTTTCTAGGAAAAGTCTATCATTGGTAACGCTGTTTATTTATTTATTTTTCAGTTCTGACCTCTAGATTGGGTGAAAGATTTAAGATAGACATATAATTCTTTGTCTTATACTTCCATTACTGTTATAGAGAAGGCTGTCATCCTGAGTTCCTTTCAGTCATGTGTGTGTGTGTGTGTGTGTGTGTGTGTGTGTGTGCACGTGTGTAGGGGGTGTCATGTATACTTTAGGAGGTAGAAACATTTTTATATGATTACAGTGGGACCTTTCTCAGGTTGCCTAGCCAGCGTGCTACTTTGAAGACAGAAGGCATACTGCCTGAAAAATACTGTGTCTCCAACGCTCTCCTTCACTGCACAGCACAGAGCAGGGGCCCCTGTTCTGTACCACCCAAACACAGCCTCCATCCCCTCTGACCTGCAGACTTCCACTTTTTAGCCCCCTCTTCAGGGTCAAAGATGTCACTCTAAGCTCAACAGCTTGCCCAGAAAACCCAACTCACACACCTGTCATCTTCCAAATCTTCTGCCTCGCTGCCAACCACGGCTCCTCCTGGCTGACAGAATACCCGACAGCCCCTCCTCGAACCAAGGCAACTATGTGAGGGGCTTGCTGTTCACTATGATGACTCAGAGCCCAGAAGGGACGCCTGGCACAGAATAGGGGCTTGGGAAATACGTGTTGGATAAAGCAGAGAATGAATTCATTTAACCACTATCCTCCCTAAATCATCCTGTGGCATAAATATCCAACATGCAGTTAAGTGCTTCTGTTTTAAAGTAAAACAAAAATAGCAGAAATATGCAGCCTGAAATCTGTCTGCAAATTTTTAAGTGATTTTTAAAAAGTTTTTCAATATATGATAGAGTTTTAAGCTCCCTCACAGTGTCTAATATTAAACAAACTAACGGACAAAGACCAGTTTCTGATATAAAGAATAAAAATAAAAAGGAACATTTTCTATAAAGTTTAGAGGTGGCTTTAAAAACTTTAAAACCCCAGCCTCCGTTTCCAATTTGAAATAAATCCAAAACACATTTTTCTCTGCAGAAATTTTCCATCACAGTCTTGAACCTGAAGTAGGGAGTGAGAATAAAAAGGAACAAAACAAAAACTTTATAGGGACTTCATTTTGCCTCCAGTCCTCTACCCTCAGTTTCTACACAATTTTTCCAAATAAAGCACACAAATAGCAAGTTAAGGTCCCAAGGCAAAATATTGCCACATACTTTTTGAAAACCCATCAAGCTCATTTTCTAATTAAAACTAAAAAGGAGAACATACAAATACAGGCTTCCTTTTTCTTTAAAGAGGATTCCCCAGTTTTTTAAAACCTTCTCTCTACTTTAAAAAAATATATATGTGGGTTTTCAAATGTAAAAATTCCTTGTTAAAAGTCTGAAATCCATGTAATTAAGCCTACTTACAAAGTACGTAACTACATTTGTAGCTTGAGGGACCTATAAACATTTTGCAGAATCTCGGGGCTTCTAGTTGATTCCTGTGATGGAGCCTTGTGCGCATGCTCCTGACATCTAATGGCCGCCAAAGGCCGTGGTTCTGAGACACCCACCCGCTCCTAAGATCTAACTTCTTGGATGAGACATTCTAAAGGAAACTCTAGAAGTGACAGCATCAAGCAGCTTTTCTCCTAATGCTGCATTCCATCATCCTCTGGGAGGAAAATGTATACCTTTTTTGATAATTTAATGAAGATATATTTTTTAAATATTGGCAGCTGATAATGAAAGAAAATAGATTAGAACTTGTACAGTATCTTAATTTTGAGGTTCCTCAGGACTATCTAAAAATCATGTGATCTATTGAAAGGATATATATGTATATAAATAATATTTATTATATCCTTATTCTGAGCTTGTTCTTCATCATTTGTTTGAGGAACTGACTAGGGGAAAATGCTAGATAACATTTCATTTTTTTTACTGGCATAAAAGTGTTTTTTTACATGAAGAGATTAGATTTGGTTTTTGAGAATGGTTTTGGATTTTGAGGCAAGTAAATATTAATGATTTACTGATTCTCGTGGTCTAGAAACATTCTCAGAGAAAAGAATCTGGGAAACCCACTCCTGGCTGTCAAAACATAGTAACCAGTCCTGGGAGTTTAATGTTTCAAAAAAGTCAAACTCACAGAAGTTCAGTCATGTACCTGAGTGAAGTGAGGCTCCCTGGAAGAAATCCAAGAGAGGATGGACAACAAAATGGCCAACTTTCATGCCTTTCTCACCAGAACTGTGTGTCTGTCCCGGTCTCATCCTTTCCCTCCCCTTCGTTTCACTTCTTGGTTCTCTTTCCTTTGACCAAAATTTTGTAAAAAATTCTATCTTCTTTTTTTCTATTTTTATTTTGCTTTTTAATTTATTTATACTCTAGGTTTATCATGTAAGAGAAATCATGCAAATTTAAGCTTCAGTGTCGAATTTATTTCACCTAACATTATTGCCTCCAGTTGTATCCATTTGACTGTACTATTTACTAGAAATCTGCCCTGGGGTCTGGGCTTAGACTGCTTTGGGAAAACTAACTCATAGTATGTCTCTTTCAGTGCCATATCTGGTATCCCTGAACTTCTGTGTTGATTGCCCATCCACGATCTGTCAATAATGTAATTTACCAAAACATTCAAATAGTGTTCTATCGTACTTCAAGCAAGTCCTCCTCATCCTCAAGCACAGAAAAATATTCTACCTATAACTTGGAGCTTAATATGCATCAAATAATTAAGTCTAAATTATTATTTTGCATATTATTGAAGCAAGTATAAAATGCCAGAAAATTAATAAAGATGGAGAAAACTGTTGTTATGATTTATTAAAATTATTTCTTTAAAAATACATATTTAAATCATTTAAATGTTGTATACAGATATAATATGTATCTGATATTAGTGTCACATGACTCTCCAATATGTGCTGTCGTGTTGAGCAGATTGATTTCCCCAAAGCCGTCTAAGCAGATGTTCTTTCTCAGTATCAGAGCTCTGAGTTTGGAGCACATGTGTGTGCCACGTAGGAGCTCCATGTAGGACCTGTGCGTCCTTGCACCTGGTTATCATGTTTAGTCAAGACCATCTTTATCTTCTGTGCATATTTGGACAACTTTCTTGAGTTAATGTGTACACATCATAACATTTAGAGTTTGTCCTGCAGTATTAGGTTTTGAACTTCAGGCCTTCCCATTGCACTTAGTACTTTTTCTTATTTTGAGGCAGGATCCCATTACATCACTAAACTGCCTTGACTGGTCTTAAACTTCAAACCTTTCTTCCTTCACCACCTTGAGTGCTGAAATTACAGGTGTGTACCTCCATGCTTGGCTATAATTAATTTTTAAAATAATATTTCAAGGTAAGTAGTATCTCATTTTAGAGATAAGGACATTTAGATTCAAAGGACACACTACTCAAAGCTAGACAGCAGAAAAGCTGAATTTAACTTTGGATCTCTCACTTTCAGTATCTTTCCAACTCCACATTCAGAGACTAGCTGTGGTCAAACCATTTACACAAGAACACTGAGCCACAAGCTAATCTTTTCAGAGACCTGGCTGGCTGTTAGCATTCACCAGCACACCCCCATCACCTTCAACTACAGGCGTCTCTCCTCTGTCTTAGTTCCTAGTTTCTACATTTTAGAAATAATTATCTGTCACACCAAATTTCATATAAATAAGCATTGTCTGTACCAACCACCTAGATAAGAGTTAGCAAATATTTTAACCTCATATGTCCAAGTTGCTGTAAAACAGAATTTTTTTTAAGGCTCTGGGAATGGGATGCGATCAAGCTGCCAGATCTACCAGCAGGGGGCGCCCAATTTCCAAACATGGGCTCTACACTTTTGCAATAGAGCAATAATTCAAATTTGGAGGGGTGGGAGACACACAACCAAATTATTTTGGAAGAAGCTATCTTACCAGATTCTACATTGGTTACAATATTGAAAATTAATAAATGTATTGTTAAAAAATTAAAGGAAATATAAAATGAAAAACTTGGAATTTAAAAACTTCATGCTTTTGCTAAAAAGAAAACTGAAAGTGTGTGTCTTATATTCTCTAATCAAAGCAATCTAAGCTTTTTCGCATGTATAAACTATGTATATTTCAGAAAGTGTCTTTATCTTCTGAGGGTTCTTAAAATTTTACTTTCATATGTGAATGTAATGCAGCTAATATTTAAAACTCAATTTGTAAATATTTGGTAAGATTATTCTAAATTTTATCTGAAAGAGTAAACATTTAGTAGGGCATTTAAAATACTGAAGAATCAGGGTAATTTTTGTTCTTGAACTTTCAGATTTTCACCACACAGTATCAACATAATGCGGTATGTGGCACATACTCAAATATACAGATAAAAAAATAGAATAATTGTACAGATTTGAGGATATGGTATTTGATTAGTGCATTATATCAGACCAATAGGAAATTGTCAATTATTCTATACATACTACTAGGCTAATCATGTGGGGAAGAATGTTACGTCCTTCTTACCATGTTCTAAAAATAGCCCAGATGGGCTAGTTTTAAATAGAAGGTTTACATTCATATGGGTGAAATATATTTAAATGTCATGTATATATGGCTGTGTGGCCTATAATATTATTTCTGTACAAAGATACATACATAAGCATTTTACATAAGCAAATGGACACTTTATGTAAAGGGCTCCTATGTGACCAGTAACTTGCTATCAATGTAGAAATAAAATTCTGCCTTACCGCTGTGAAAGTCAACCCTCTCCTCCCAGCCCTCATCCATTCACTGGTTCTGCTGCTCCCCAATGGTGTTTTCCCATTTAGGATGGCTGAGCTCTCTCAAGTCAAGATGAGGCCCTTTCCACGGAGAAGATGGCGGTTGGCCAATCTGAGCACAGTAGTTCAGAGAAGTTTCTTCCCTTCAGCTTCATGGGGTAAAATCTCAATGAGTGCTGTTGTGGTTTTTCATCTTTTTGATTATCAAAAATTCAAACACTCAGAAAAGTAGAGAAAATTGCACAACAGCTCCCTACACAACCATATCTGGCTTCCGGTTTTGTCTACAGCAAGGTACTAAGGGAGTTGGTGAAACCTTTAATAAAGGGAGGGGGTTCCGATGGGAGACTTTTGTTCATGAAGGTATCACGCACCCCAGCCTCTCCTCACTCATTTCACTTCACAAGGTGAGTGACTTTGTCCCATCGTGTACTCTGAGGCCCACTGCCGCCACTGCTGTCTGCCCCCATCTGGCTCCACAAAAGATGTGCAGTGCATATGAGTATGGATTAGAAATTCCAAAACTCTGAGCCAGAATAAACTTTTTTTCTAAATTGATTGTCTTAAATATTCTTATAATAATGAAATGCTAAGTGACACATTTCTAACTTCTTGAAATGTTTTTATTATGTCATCCATATACATTTCAATATGGACATCTAAATAAAAGAAATGTATGCTATTGATACACCTAAAGCATTCATTGCAATTTCCTAATACCATCAAATATCCAGTTGTATTTGAATTTTCTCATTATATTATAAATACTTTCTTCCTGTGGCCCACCAAAAATAACACATGGAAGAAACTCTCCAAAAGTAGTGAATTCATTGGGAGTGAGCACTGGAACAGAAATACACGTGTTGGAGTGAAATTTGTGTGTACTGGAGGAGGCAGAGATAAAAGAGGAGGGTACCATAAATTGTGTGAAGTGATTCTACCTGCTGACGAGAATCAATAACAAGAGTGACATTAGCTGGTTGCCAAGGTTGAACGGGCAGTTGCTGGGTGGGTGTCCTTGTAGAATTATTTGTGTGATACTGCAGGGGCATGTGTGTGTTGGTGGTGCTAGAAGAATATCTTGCGATAGTTCTCACAATCAGACATACAGGACACATCAGTAAGATCCCTTCCATCACGATCTCCCAGCTCTGCTTCTTTTCCCCTGAAGATTTGACACAATTTCATTGTTTAGTCTGAGAGCTTTCACGCTATTTGAGTCAGGCTCAAATTCAAGGATACTCAGATTTGTACCCGTCACAGTGACCTGTGGGCCTCACACACTGATTGGCTATACTTAGCTCAGAAGCCCAGTCTTTCGGAGGCAGGAAACTTTTGTCATAGATGTGAGGTGTTGAATAAGCACAAGTAATACCCAGTGCAGTCACTACAGCTAACACTATATTGTTATGTATTTGTAGTGTTTCATTTTCTAATGGGCCTCTTCAACCTGCCACTGCAACATAGAGCTACCCTTCCTATGTGGTGGAAAATTATTAGATATTAGCCATCCCCAGGAACCTTACTCCTTTTTCCTGGGATTGTCAAGTGTTACTCTCTTGTGTTTCCAGAATGAGCTTCTCCGGGTCTCATCATCCCACTTCCTAATCTCCACCCCTTGATCCTGCCGCCTATCATGTGACTTCATCGCACTGGCACTCTGGAGCCCCACGACCACCATATTTATCCCACCACCCCGAAGAAAGGCGTACTGCTCTTTGATGGCACCAGGACCTCCAGCTCCCCAGGTGCATGGTTGCTCCTATAATCTTGAGTCTACTCTGATCAGCTGGGTGTTAGTGTCCTTGTGTAGACTAAAGCACAGCCAATCCACTGGGGGTCTGTAATGAATCCCTTCTTGTCCTTTAAGGGTTGTGCATGAAGCTCCTCCCCCACAGCAACCTCTGGTTCAATCACCTCTTTGATCTACCCCATGTCACCATGTATTTCTGCTTCTGTTTTTGGCTTTCCCTGGTGTCCCTAGTGTGCGGCTTCAGTACAGATCTGCTTTACTTATGGGATACATTCTAGAATAGTAACATATTCCATACATCACCAATTCACAAATATTTCCAGAAACCAAAAGAAACTAGTAGGCATAAAATATTGTGTTATTTCATATGGAATGTATCAGTCAGTGCTTACTAGTGAAATCAGATTTAATGTAATATATACAAATCTAAAATGATTTACAAGACTGAAATTTACAATGTACAAGAATGTACCAGAATTTACAACACGCAAATACTTGTTCAAGGGCATCTGCCCTGCAGTTGCAGGTTCAGCCTTGGCAACCTTGGCAACCATCTCACGTCATTCTCCTTACTCTTTGACCAAATATAGTTGCTTCGAACAACTTATGTAACCCTACTCATTTTACCTCTAAAAGCCTTTTCCCTCCATGAGCAGGCACAAAGTTGGCTCTAGCATATTCCCATTCCAATATTTGTTCCCACTGAGTTCACATTTGTTATTTTGGGTGGACCACAGTAAGAAGAGTGGACTGGAGGTCTGGAGGGTCCAGTCAAAGTTCTGGAGGAACTCAGTGTAGGGTACCATGTGTGTTCATACCAGGAGGCTGAAGAGTCTGCGCTGGAAGCCAGGAGACAAAATCCAAGGTGAGAGCAAAGGCTGGAGCTCCTCCAAAGAAACAGAAGTGGGGCTTCCTTCTTGTTTCCCTTTTATACCATTCTGGCTACAATCTTCCTGAGGGCGCATCTTCCACATCCAGAACTATGCTGAGTTGATTTAGTTGGGTGTTACTTACTCAAGTTGACACAACCAATCAATGTGGAAGTTTCGAAAAAGATGGTCAGTAGCAAGTTTGGTTTCCATTTCAAAGCTTAAGTGTAGTTCAGGATCTGACTGTAAAGTAGCACAAACTGAAGTCCATGTGATTTGAGCGTCACTGCCTCTCACAACTGGCTACCAAAGGTTTATAAATTCCTTTTAAAATTAAGTTCCTACCACATTTTTCTACAGAGTGAACTTCATGAGATTTATAATTCCAGTATTTGTTGTGATTTACAGTATTCGGAAGAACTTCCTGAGCTTGATCCTCCACATAGGGATTCTACCTTCTGCATCCTACTTACTCGGTGTGACTGTGCAGCCCAGCTTTGCTGTGAAGAGAATGCTTGTCTCTCGGGCCTTCTAACAGATGGCAGACTGCGTGACACAGCACATTCATTGTTTCACCTGTGAGCAAATCCTACATACACACAAAAGACAACCTTCTGAACTGAGAGGCTGCCTCTGTAAGGCTTCATAAATGCTTTCTGCCATTTTCCTTCAGTGTCCGTGCCTTTTGGGTGCTGTACTGGGCTTTGCAGTCAGACTCTGGCTGGAAACCCTAGCACCTCATGCTTTGTGTTATGGGCTGAGGATGCTCCATGGTATGGCACTTAGCTAGCGTGAGTGAGGCCTCGGGTTGAGTCTCCAGAACACAAAACAAAAAACCAAACAAAGAAAATCTCTTCGCATATTATTTAACATGTCAACCTCACATAAAACACCATGGTTTAAATACCATGTCAAGGAAGGGTTGTTCTACTAAGTGTAGAGTGTACCTTTTACATGAAGCACAGAATCTGGAGCATGCTCAACCACACTTATTCTCCATCCATGACCACAGGGCCCTTAAACCATCACTTCCCAAAGCTACTCCTTCAACACCAGGAAGATTATTATTATTAGATATTATTATATTATATATAATAAATATAATAAATATTATAATTATAATTATAATTATATATTATAATATTATATTATATTATATATTATAATAGTGTAATAAATAATAAATATAATAAATATTATTATATTATTATAACACAGGAAGATTCCATGGTTAAATAATTGGGTAGAATTGGCTTAAACCAAGATGAGTAGGTTGTAGAATTTCTCTGTTTTTTGTTTTTTGTTTTTTTTTTTTAAACAACTGCAGGACATCCACAAACCTTTTATGTGGCTCTCAATTGCAGTTTTCCAGTCTCATTTGCATATAGAGTCCTTCCATTATGTAAAATTAGCAATCTGTTTGGCATGTTTAGGGAAATACTGGGTTATTTTCTATCTGAGAAATAAGTACCCAGACATAACTATTTTTCTTGTATCATATCACAAGTTTTTTTCATGGGACCTGTACAGTTTTTTTAAATATTTGAAATTTTAAATTATTTTTAGGAAAATGAATGGCTTTGTACAAAAAAGTTACATTGCTCTTCTTTCTAAATCAGTCCAGATTTGATATATGGTAAGTGTATGATATCTTTACACATTTTCAGAATTCTAAATGTTTTTAAAACACAGGAATACCAAAGAAAGACTATTCAATATAACCTATAGCAGCATTCTCATTAAAACGTTTTCTGATGTTTATATGTAGTAATTCTCAGGAATATGATAAGAAATATATTACTACTCAGAAATATAATTTGCTGTCATCTTGAGAATTTCCTTTTTCTCTAATCTGGGAGGTGAGATGCTGATAGCCACCCAATGGGAAAAACTCTGCCCTCTCTCACCACCAATGGGCCAGGAAAGAAGATGTTAGCAGACTCAGCATGGACGACGGAAGAGGAGGACAGGGTGTGGGAGGGCACACAGCTTGTGGGACTTGCAGGCTGTGTGGCCGCACTAAAGGGCCTGGTCTTGCTTTGGTGCTCTGCTGTGAAATTCTTAATATATCTTCAAAAGATGACTGCAAATTATTCTTTTACCCTGGGCCTCATAAATCATGTAGCAGCCTTGGGTGAGCCTGAGGGGCTCTGAAGGAAAGGTATGGTCTTTTTAGCACTTAACTGGTGTGACTTGGCTGAATGTGTGCTGGCTGGGGGCTACGTGGTCAGAGCTCTTGAGTTACAGACTGGGAAAATTTGATAGTGTTCTGTTGGGTGACAATCGAAGAAAAACTGGAGTGATAAATATATATGTTGTGGGTGAATCTTTCTGAATTAATAAAATGTTTGATTTTTTTTTATATCCCCCCTCTGAAAGACTGAGTAACTTATAATATCCCTAAGAACAGCTTTGGGGTCAGTATGCTCCTAACACAAACCCTGCACTGCATTTTGCAGGCTGTCAAGTTCCCTGTGAAGAGTTGCCATGGTGAATTCCATCATACCCCACAATCACTGGTACACACCATTCATTTAGAGAGCAAGTGATTAAATTCTATCCTACAAAGAATTTCAAAAGAGCAGTCTTTCTAACCAACTTCGATGACTCATTCTTTGAAATAAAATATTCAAAGTATCTTAAAGTCAAAATCATCATCTTGCTCTTGCTTTTATTACGAATGTTTTGAGACCGGGTGTGTATGTGTCTGTGTGTATCTGTGTGTGCGTGAATACACACATATAGTCTAAAATCTTATAAATGCTGCTGCTGTAAGGAAAACCCACAGCATGGAATATTTATACCTTTTGACTTGCTGAAACTAGACTTTATAGCATGGACCAATGAAAAGAATATATACTGTTTCCTAGTCAACTTCATGAAAGCAATGATTAAAAGTAAAAGGTCTTCATATTGAGCAAAAATAAACAAATCTATGAAAGAGATTTCAAAGTTACTCCTGGGGTGATGGGATGACAGTCTAGAGAATGTTATATCATACTGGCTAGAAGAAGACATCTGTCCAAGTGGAGAAGCCAGTGGTGGAAAGGCATCCTACAGAGGAAGGCAAAGGTGTAGGGGAAATGCAACAGCCCAAAGTGAAACAGGGAGCCAACGCACGTTGGAGCAAGTCCAAGTAGTGTAATAATGCAAGAATAGCATTCCCCAGAGTTATGCATCTGTGTATCGGAGTGGGAGAAATGTGAACTATCAAAGAAGAATGCAAAGTAGAAGAAGGAAACTATGAACTCAAGAAAGAAGAAACTTTAAGACAGTAATAACTTTCAAGAAAGCCAAAGGGACTGTTGAAGAGGTAGGAGAAGCAGCCAGGACAAGACCTTACAAACATGCTGATGGTATTATTTAAAGAAGTGCTCAGCATTATTAGATGCTATGAAGAGGTCAGGTCAAAAGGGTGCTGAATAATAACCAATGGATTCAGCCACAAACCCATGCTGACAAAGAGTTCAGTGGAAGAATTGTCGCAGATTAAGAGATGGCTGACTGACAAAGGAAAGAGGAAAGTGAGTATGGTAATGCTTTCAAACTCTGAACGGAGGAAGAAATCACCCTTGCTTTGTTAACTCCCATTGGCCCACTAGTTGGCCTTGTTTGGAGAAAGCAGCAGTCCTAAAGGTCCCTGAAGATGGGAATCCCAGCTCAGCCATGTCGTTCATTTTCTGGATGGAC
>PVIR01041133.1:0-12918 GCA_004026965.1 Petromus typicus
GGAGACCAAGGCACAGTGTCAGAGTGTGAAAAGGCAAGAAGGAAAGGTAGCCTCTTAGAGTTGAACAAAAGGAATTAGATACTGATTCTGAATCCAGTCAAACCATATTGTGTTGCATGTGAACTGAAGTCTGTATATCATTTATTAAAGGTGACAACTAAAACCAAAGCACATTCTAAGATTTAAAAATAAAAAATGGACTTTATTCTGTTGCCATAATCTCTCAGGCTTAGATGAGAGCCCATTTGATGAGTATTTCCCAGAGAAAATTCTTCCCTAATGCAAAAGTGCATAATGCAAAAGATGGTGATTATTTTGGATTTCTTTTTCTCTCACATGCTACAAAACAATTTCACAATATTAGCAAATGAATAATTGATTTAATGTAAATGTACACACCTGTTCGCTGAGAGATGTGACATTTTCACTTATTGTCAAAAAATAAGGTCTAAGAAATAAATTGCCACAGATATCTCAAACCCATGGACTTTTAAAAAATTAACATGGGTTTTCCCAACATCAGCTTACAACAGAAAAGAAATTTTGCCTGTATGTCAATTCTAAAAATATAATAAAATTAAAGCAATGGATATAAAAGTGGTATGTATGAGGGAAAACCTCTTCCTCCCCCAATAATAAAAATTAAAATCCTTCCTTTACCACTAAGTATCTAAACAGATTGAGAAGTAAAGCAAAATAACATGGAAAATATTTCTTTATGTCAAATTAAAGGTTACAGCTTAGTTGTGGTAATTAAGTAGACTCCTAATACTCAACCCGTAAATGAAGCAAATGTATCCACCATCACTCTCATGGTCAGAAGCAGCAGCAAATCGCCTCTGTAAAAATCAAACTGTGCATTTAATAGGCTGGTTTAATTCATTTTCAAGAAAAAGAAAAAGTCAATGCAAGCACAAGCAACTAATGCAATACATTAAATATGAGCACAACAAATTCTTTTCTGAGCAGGAACAATGAAAAATTAGGATGAAGTTTCCCCCATAAAATTCCCTGTTGTCTGCTAAGCCCATTAAGCTTTGGCCCAGAGAGTGGAGCGCCATTGGAATGGGCTGTTCTCTGGAAGATGGAATCTGTGGTCTGTCAGGAAAATCCTGCCTGATCTGCATCCTTTACTTGAAGGCTTCTCTTCTATGCTAATCATTACTTTTTGGAAAGCTTCTCGGGGATCACAGTAGTCACTTCAAATTTTATAAAATGTGTAGGAGCAACACATTATCAAATTAGCTCCAAGGTCACTATTCAACAGTGAAAATCCATATTCTACCCAATATGCCACACTAAATTATAGCCAAATATGTTGTTCACAAGGCATATCAGAAATTCTGCAATGACATCAAATATATTACAGCAATGAAAGTATCCACAGTATGAGGACACCTCAACATAAATTTTAAAAATATTTGTGAGCTCTTCCAAAAATTTTAACTTAAATTCCCTTGCAAATGTTTGAAGACCTAAAATATAAAAATCCAAATATCTTAATACCTGTGTCATGGTATTTTGCCTCTTCAAGTTAAAAGTCCTGTTTCTCAGATTTTAAAATTAATATTCAAACTCTTCCAATAAAGCCTTGCTGTATGCAACACAATGTTTCAAACATTTCAATGGAGTTGCACAGGTTCTTTAGGGTCACAAATTACAATGCCAACAGTCACACATATCAGTTTTAAAGCACCAAATATTTAATAAGACATTCATGACCATTAAGCACTGGTCCAACATTTGCCAAATTGAGACAGGAAGCCAGAACATAGCCCTAGACCCACTGTCCTAGGCAGCACCCTGATCCTGGAGTTGAAAGACTACAACAAAGGGGCACCAAGTTCTAACAAGCTCCAACAGAAGGAGATAAGGAGCAGTAATGTCTCAGTGCCAGAACGTCTCTCCAGAGAATATGACACTAAACAGTGGTGGCTGTGTACCAGGCAGAGCGCTGGGGTCCCGGGGGCCACATATCAGGTGCCAGGAGTTGTTGAGTCCTCCAATTCTAGGGTTCTAGAATGTTAGTGTCCTAGAGCCTTCGAGACCTGGGAAGCTGAGGTCAAGGGGCTGTGGGTTTATGGGGCACTGGAGCCCCAGTTCCTGGGGTTCTAGGGTCATGAGGTGCTAGGATCCTAGCATCCTAGGGAGTAGAAGTTGTGATATGCTAAGGTCCTGGCTCCTGACAGTCTGGGGTTTGGGGCTTCGGTGTTCACGAGTTAAGCAGCTCTCCTCTACCATGCCCCTCTGCCATGACACCCTACACTGGAGCCAGCAGACTATGTACTGAAATCACTACAAACTGAGCAAAAATAACCTTTCTTCCATTAATACATTGGTGCTAGATATTGTGGTCCAGTATCAAGGACAATAACTAAGAGAGCAAAAGTTGGCTGACACCTATCCTGGGAGGCAGAATACATTTGACTATATCCTTAAAGATAAATTCCTCTATTTCTCAATTCTACATATTGGTAGACAATGTTCTCTCTGAGGGCATAGGCACACCACCCGTACCAACTCTATCATCTTAAAATATATGCACTAATTATTTGAGAATCATAATTATCATGTAAATAAAAACTACATGAAAGATTAGATTAATTCCTTCAACAGTTTCCCCTTGTTTCTGAATATGATGGATCTTGGAACCATTTTCTTGTAATACATATAGACATCTGACACTAAGATTTTAAAGCAAAAGTCTATGAACTATAACTTATAGACTATATGAGCTGAATTATTAATCTTTAAATGAAACAAGTGTATATTTGTCAATAAAAAGGAAACATAAAATCATTCTCTCTCTCCTAAGGTACAGTCTTGGCCCCCAATATAAAAAGGTCTGTTTTATCTGATATAAAAAGGTCAGTTTGTGATCAAGTTATAGTCACCATGATTATGTAAAGCCCATCCAGGCTATCATCACCACAGATAAGAAGTTTTCATGATTCCTATGCCCCAAGTGTGCTTGACTTTTACTCTTCCCTAGGCTATATCGAGTGAAGAGAAATTCTCTTGGACCCCACCTACAATGCAATATAGTTAGTGTAGTCAAGTTGTACAATTTCCCTTATTTTTAATATATTAACTTAATAAATTATTTTGGAAAAGAACAAATTAAACCTCTGTTTAATTACTAATGAGAAAACTTACATTTCTGCCTAATAAAAGCCTGTCTTCCCAGGTGTGGGTAACTCAGAAAACATTTACCTGTTGTTGCTGCTGATCAGAGGCACCTGTGATGTCTGATGCACAGTTTCCACTGTACTAACTGTGCTGGGTGTAGGAGGCAGAGCTATCTCTCCCCTTTCCTTGTTCCTTGCACAATCAAACCATGGAAAATTATTGCTAAAGTCCCATAATTATGTTAAAAGCTTCTGATCTAATGGGGACACTTGAGGGTTGGTGAAGCCTGCCGAGAATTTGGCTAATGTGAGCCATACAAATCCACTCATCTTTTATTCCTTCCACCAGACTCTTTAGTGTCCTGGCCTGAGGCTTGCACAACTGTTTAAAATTGAGCTGGTCTTAGTCTAGCCTACAATGTGAAGGCCAGATGTGCAGCTAAAATCTGACTATAACCACCTTAAAAAGCCCAAGATCAGAATGGCAACACATGAAAGCCAAACATCCAAAGATGCATATTAGATCCCATAGAAATCATCTTTAATGTATTTTATGGGGGATGCCACAAAAATACTACCCATTGTTTAACTCCCAGTGCCTTTAGCAGATATAGCAAATACTGACACCTCTTCATAAATACCTTCATTCTTCCACATCTAATTTCTCACTGTATTGAAAATTAAAGTGTAGCTATCAACTTTATGGCTTACAAATTCTGAATTAAAAAGTCATAGTTTAGTGATAGAACCTAGTGGACTTTCTAAAACAGAACCCAAGAATTATCAGGAGTGATTCTATTTGGGAAAAATAATTGCACAATTGGGACTATGATTAGGCTAAGCCTTCCTGCCTGCAGGCCAGCTGTCGTATACCCTGACCTGAGGACTTGACTCTTATCTTCACCTCCATAACAACAAAGACATCAGTTGTCTCATATGCTGTGATGCTTCAGGGCAGAACTACACCAGGATCTTTATCTACATGATTCCTCAAGGATTATTGTCTACATCTGTCCTGCCCTCTGAGTCTTTTGTTACTAAAGATATATAAATAAAATTGTGGCAAGCTAGGGGTGGAGTCATTTTTGCTATCCAAAGTAGCTTGGATCAGGCCCAAGCTCAGCTTCTTCCTAAGTCTCGTTTCCATCTATTTATGAACTAACTCACCTTGTGCTGTCAGGCTCACAGGAGACTAGAATTTGACTGCAGAGGTTCCAGTAACGTCCTCTTCTCTTGTTCCCTACAGAGCATTAGGTAGAATTATAGTCTTAAAAATCCGGGAGACCTCTTCATTTCTTCAGAGATAGAGCCTCTGGCTGAGGAGTAAGAGAGCTCTAAATTGGTCACCACTGAGATGAGGATAGCCTGTTTAGTCTTACCAAATTTATCCGGTGACTACTGTAAATCGCTGATGTCCTTGAACAGAGTGAGCAGAGCTACAGAGACTTGGAAAGGATTATAATAATTGAGTTCCTTACACATGGGGAAACAAGTCAAGATTAGGAGATAATTATCCTGTGAAACAGAAACTGAAAGGACCATGTGGATCATAAACTGATTATTGTCACTTTCAAATTTTTCCCTATAAAATGAACCCTGATTTTACAGGTGGTCTTCTCTCAAAAATGATGCTCCATTTCAGACCCAACAGGTGATTCAATCAGTCACATTAAACCTAAATTAATTTAATTTGAAATTATTCACAGGGTAGGCAAAGGTCTAGCTGATTAGAAGTTGTTTTCCCCCCTAAGATTTCCCTGTTTTTAAAAAAGAAACAGGCTCTTCTATAGAAAGTTTTTGCTCTGATCTTTCTTTCTTCTGTGCTCCTAGGGAACACCAGTCGCATTCTTGAAAGTATAGAAAGCTTCAAACTGAATCAGCCCTGGGATAACTTTTCCTACAAACTTTTAAGAGACTGCTTAGTTTGCTGTGAATGCCACCCAAATCATTCCTGTTGCAGATAAAAGTGTTCTGTCCAACTACTTAAACTCTTTGTTGTTCGAGTATCTTTCAATTCAATAACTTCAGATCATTAATTTACATTCCTGCAAACATACCAAGTAGATACAGACACTTTCCTTGGAATATTACCTTTACTATTTAATTTTCAATTTTTGTATATTGAGGCATAATTTAAATACAGTAAAATGTACTCATAGTAAGAGTTCACTCTGGTGAATTCTAATAAATGTAAATGTCCATCATCCACACTTCCCTATTGAGACATGGAATTCTATCATTACCACTATGATCCTGTAACTAACTGTTCAAATCCTGTCCTATATCCATAGGCTGCCATTGTTATTTTTAGAATCATAGACTTGTATTATCTATTTTAAAACTTTAGATGAAGTAAAAATTTACTGTTCTATTTTGTGTCTGCATTCCTTCAAACAGCAAGATTCTGTTCATATTTATCCATGTTGTCACATGGGTTCCTGTTTGTGAGAAGGTTCCCTTGTATAGATATATCACAATCTGTAAATTTTCTTGGTTTTTTTTTTTCTGTATAAACCTTCTATAAACAAAGGTATAAACTAGTTTTTGTGATTATGCTTATATTTCTCTTGGGTAAATAGCTGAGAGTGGAATGCTGATTCATAGTGTGTATTTAACTTTATTAGAAAATGCCAAAATATTTTCCAGTATGATTATATTATCTTACCTGTCTACTCTGTAGGAGAGTTTCCATTATCATACTGCTGGAACTTATTCATACTACTGAATGTGACATGCCATTGTTATTTTACCATGTGTTTCTGAGATGACATATCTCGTTGAGCACTTTATCCTATGATTATCAGCCACTGGTAAATCCTGTCTTGTGGAGAATTTAAATCCTCTGCTTGCTTTAATTGGATATCTGTCTTTTTTTGCTCATAATAAATATTTGTATTTTCTACAAACGTGTTTTGCATCAGTTTTATGAATTGTGAATATATTCACCTTAATTTGCGGTTGATCTATTCCATTCTTAATGGTATTTTTTCTATTTGATCAAAAGATCATCAGTTTTTTCTTTTAATCACTACTCTCTGCTTTTTTTTTTTTTTGCTTAAGAATTTTTCTAATTACATATCATGAAAGCATTATTTTAGGTTTTATTCTAAAAGAATATTAATTCTAACATTCATTTGAGACACGAATTCATCTGAAATTAATTTTATGTATGGTGCAAAGCAGATGTTATAAAGATATGTAACGTTTTCAGAAACATTTTTTGAAGACTGTCTTTCCCTTACTGAATCACCTTGCTATATTTATCAAAAATCAATTGACTTCATATGTGTGATTATATGAATAATTTCAATTACTCATTTATCTCCTCTTACATGAAAACATACTCAGTGTCATTTTATGCATGTTAATATTAGTTAAGGTAGGTCCTCCAACTTTGATCTTTATTTTTCAGTTTTTATAAATCTATTATGTTTTTATATACACTTTTGAATCACTATCAGTTTCTACCAAGTGAAAGTGCAGGAGGTTGAGCCAAGCGGATTACATATTTGAGGTTAGCCAGGGCAACTTACATGAGACTTTGTCTCAAAATAAAAATAAATGAATAAATAAGCTAGAAATGTAGCTCTATACTGAGCTACTAGTTTCAATTCTCAGTACACACTCAGCACATAAAGAAGGAAATTCTGAATTGCTTATCAAAACTGAATAATATATGTAAATAAGTTTGGAAAATATTGACTTTTAATCATAAACATGCTATGAATGTATTTCTCCACTCCCTAGATAAATATTTTATTGTATACCTCTTGAAAATAATGTGTTGCAGCTTTTAATGTGGAAGTCTGCAGAATTAATATTAAAATTGTCTCTACACTTTACTAATTTTTTCATGATTTTAATAATTTTATGTCATTCATTTATAAAAATCTAACTGATCTTTACATGTCTGCGTTTATAAAGTTGCCAGATTCATTTCTTAGTTCTAGTAGTTTTGCTTGGTAGATTATATAAAACTTTCTACTTCAAAGATCATGCTGTTTGTGTGGTGAACTTTCCCCCCCCCACTAGGATCCTAAGCCTCCTCCTTATTACTTGCACTGCATCTACAGTACAATATGAATAGGAGGATAAGAATGACCAGTCTAGCCTCTCTCCAAACTCCTAACAGTACATGAAAGTCTTCAGTTTTTCATCAATTCTGATGTTAAACTGTAAGTTTTACACAGATAACTTATTTCATTTAGTGGAAATTCTCTTTTATTTTTTTTAATTTACTAAGACTATACATTGTAAATGCTGATTTTTTAAATGGCTATTCAAATTATATTTGAGATAATTTTTTAAAGAAAATGTATTTCTCTTAATACATGCAAAGAAATTCATCTTGTTATTTTCTTGTCATGTTTCAAAAAGTTTTTCTTCTTTTAAATTTTGAGATCTTTTGCATTAAATGAAACTTGCCTGGTAAATTAAAACTCTTGAACTTTGGTAGAGTGTCCATGTTACAACTAAGAACAGTTTCTGTAGTATAGTGGTTATCATATTCGCCTCACACAACAAAGAAAGCAAAATAGTTAAATATAGATAATAGTTTCAATGAAATATATCCTTTGTGTTTCTTTTTATTTGAATTGTTTCTTGTTTCTTTGAGACAGGGTCCCATGTTACTATGCAGCTCAAACTGGCGTTGGATTCAAAAAGATCCTCCTGCCTCTGTCTTCTAAGTGCTGGCATTATAGGCATGCACCACCATGCCTTAAGAAATCTTTTAAATAAATATTCTCAATATGAGACTGAAGTCATTTATTCATACTTTTATGATCCAAGAAAGATTGATCAAGTACTTGTTACATTTTAGAAATAACTGTATATGTGCATGAGTATATATCCAATAGAGAGCAGAAAATGCCAGAATGTGAAACAAAATGAAAATCACAGTTATCAATATAGGCTGTGCCTAAGTGTGGCTTATTTTTTTAAAATAACTATATTTTATGAATTCCCTGCTACAAGATGTCTTATTTTTAGAACTTGAAAGCAGTTATTATTTCTAAATCATCCTGAGATAAAAACAGAATAATCTCTGGATCTCAATATTATCCACCTAGGACAGGTGTTTAAATGGGACAGCCTGGAAAAGTGCCATGTTTAGAGGCACAGGCTGTCTAGTCTCTGGTGCAATGTTGTCTGGAGCAACATCCGTCATACTCATAGTAGGTACCACAGAAAACCACACAACCTTCCTTGTATAACATTCTATCTGGTAGTAAATTAAATGTATGCCATATGACAGAGACAGAGTTAAGGGAGTAAGGAAATTGTTTCTAATGCTCAAGGCAAATTTCACTACATACTTCTTTTCAGTTGCACTGTAATTTGTGTCCTTCTACTCCCAACTCACTTCTGGTAGCAAAATTCACAATGTTTGCTCATTAATACCTGAGTTTTCCATAGTGTCTCCATTCCTTTGGGTCCTGCTTATCAGTTTTGTCTGCTGAATAATATGAGAGTGGCTAAGGTATCAGGAATATATGGCAGCCATTAAATCCTTCAACAAGGAAGTAACATATTTCTGGTAAAATTCTAAATACTGAGATATATGGGCCAATATCATAAGTAAGACTCTTGCTTCCATGGTTTCCATTTTAAGAATGAGAAGAAGGAGAAAATAAACAAAGGTACTCATTGCAATACACTGTGAAGTGCTAAGAAAAGAAAAAAGGAAAAATGTTCTTGAAAATATTCTCGTCTATGACCAGGTCATCAGTGAGGGCCAGAGTGGGAACACTGAAGTATTGTAACAAGAACAAAGGCCAGCGTGATAAATGTGAACAGGAGCCATGTTGGGAAGAGGAACCCCAGCTGTGTGAGTACTAAGGAGGAAAGGAGCCCAGCATGTGGAGACACAGAATGAAGGCTGACGAGGCTGAAGTGTAATGGACGACACCGCCAGCAGCATCCCCAGCAGAAGAGACAAACAGAAGTGGCCCTGTGTGATTTCTAAAGTTATCATGGCCTATCAAAAATTGTTCTTTTTCTCTCTAGCTTTTAAGGCACTTAAGATCATTTCTTTGTACTTTCTAAATGTAAGTCATAACACTAATTGTAGGAATAATTGTAAATGATACAAAAAGATGCCAGAAGGTTATATTCATTTCAATATAGAATAAAATGCAGATGATAGCTGAAGTTCCAGATGTTTGTTTTACTTTTCTTCAGTTTTGGTTTTAGATTGCATTGTCTTTTCTTTTCTTTTTTTTTTAAATTATCTTTATTGGTACATTAAATATACACATCATGATTGCACTCCATAATGGGGATTTGTACCAGTATAAGACACAACTTAATTCTCATTTTTTCCCATAGTGCATTGTCTTTTCTATTTGATCATGAATGTGCGTTATTGAGTATCTCTATCTTCATTTGCTTATCAAATGCAGTTAATAACTCCTGCATCAGCAATTGAGCAGTAAGCACGTGACATTTTAGTGAGATAATGTATATGAAAAGATCTGGGAACACTAAGCTGAAAGTGGAGGGCTGGTATTCAAGTAGAATTTGCTAATCTTTAAAATATCTTTTGCAAAGCAAGACTAGAGTTCCTTTTCCTTTCTCTCATTAGGAGATGGTTCAAATAATCAATAAAGTTAAAATAATCTTTTTTTAATGATAAGACTGAGTCATTCATACTCAAAAGGATGTACCTTCAAGACATCCTCATAAATGAAATAAATAGGTCACAGATATGTAAATATCGTATCTTCTCTCTGGTATGAGAAAATGAAGATGTAAATGAGTTCTAGTATATATAGTTGATATTGTGAAATAGAAAATATTTAAAAGGAAAGAGGGTGTAGGGGTAAATAGTGTGGGGAAAAAGAATGTGATACTAATAAAAAAATGGAAACAAAGCTTATGTATTTACAGGGTGGGTGGAGCAAGGGACAAAAATGAGAATCAAGTCATGTCATATTCTGGTACAAACTCTCAATGTTGAATGGGATGATGATGTGTATTCATAATGTACCAATAAAAATTTGAATTTTAAAAATAATTATCTGTTGTTTCTTGAGGAGTTTAATCACAAATTTATGGCTGAAACAAAACAAATGTATATTCTAGAATGTTCCAGAGTTTAGATATCAGAAGTGGTTCTCACTAACCTAAAATAGAGGTGATAGCTGCACTTCTGGAAAAATGTATCCAATTACCTTTACCAGTTTCTGGAATTTGCTCATATTCTTGACTCCAAAATTATTCCTATCTTTGAAACTAGTAACATTGGGGTGAGTTTCTCCCAGATCCTTTCTCCATTGTTCTTTCTCTTCTGCTTCTCTTTTCTCACTCATAACTATTCCTCTCACTATGTCATATCCTCCAACAATCCAGGGTCAACTTTGCATATCAACATTGCTCAGTGGACAAATAGATACCTAGTGATACCCAGTGTCAATGTATTGATTCTTTCTTGCCATGTAGAATGCAGAAATCCTCATGCAGCCATCATCCTGCACTTTGTACCACCTAGAATGAGTTGTTGAGGAGTTCACATGGAGGTAAAGGTGAGGGCTTTAGAGTGAGAGCGAGAGCAGAGCTCAGGATTTAGTGCATAGAGGAAGAAATATTTCAGGTAAGTCTGACACACAGAGGAAAAAAAAAAAACTTCTTGAAGGAAAGAAGGAAGTAGTTCTACTTCTAAGACTGGCACCGATATTTCAGTGTTTAGGCATCCCCGGGAAAGTACCTGTAAATTGGGACATAAAAATAAAATCTGAATTTCACCAATCAGCAGTCTGTTTTCACAGCATTTCAACTTCTAGGGTCTTTTTTAATGTGATACTCTAATTTGAAATCAATCAAGTCCTGCTGTTTTGTAAATTTTAACCTGTATAGTCAAAATTTCTTCTTGTTAGTTTTTAACCATTGCTGTATTCTATTAAAAAATTATTTTTTACCAAAATGCCTGCAGTTGCCTTGCCTATGATAATGTATAGTCCTGACAAATAAAAGCTCTTCCTCATACCAAGACAAGGAAATTAAGTGTAACATATGATCTGTGCATAACTAAAATTTATTAAAATCATCAGCATCAAATATTAATCATGAGCACACTACCCACAGGGCCTTCTATATTAGGCAATGATGATAAATAGTTATGAGACACGGTTTCTGCTCTTAAAGGTCTAACAAGCTCTTTAGGGTGACAGGAGTCATGCATAAAATGATAAGGAAAAAGACAAGACACAAAGCCAAGAGAGTAGTAGAGGCAATGAATGCAACAGAGGAGGAAAAATTCTAGAGAAAGAAAAACGTCACATAAAGGCAGAGATTATTTATTGCAAGCTTTATGGAATTTGATTTCAGATTGTCTTGCACAAAACAGAAAACCATTGCAAGCAAGGAGAAGCATAGAGGGGCATGGAAGCACACAAGTAAGGCCAAACATGGTTATCCAGAGGATAATGCAAAGCCCAGTTTGAGCAGCGTGGGCAGTATATGCAGAGAACAGGTCAACTCGCTTCTAGACTACACACATGTCTACCTCGGGGTGTTGAGGTTCATCCCAGTGTACACGGGAGAGAAGCGCTCGAGTGGGGGCAACAGAGGAGATGAACAGGCAGCTTGGAAAATCAATGAGAGGGTATTATGCTAATAATGTACAATTCTATCACTACCCATTACTTCTGTCTACATTTCTATATTAATACCTAAATAAAAGCATACATGCTTATTTTCTCTATAAGATAGTAACTTATTTGGTCCACAGCTTAATACTGCCCTCTTTTTATTAAGCCAAGCTGTGGCATGAACAAAGCACAAGAAAAGGTAAACAATTGGCTCTGAATATGTAGTTTCTAATATTCTGAAGTTCAAAATTGTAATAACAATTTTTTGTACCTACTAGTTCTGCTGCCACCACCCCCAAAAATACCACTCTGGTAAATGTATTTCAGTGAATTCCTGTCACCTGGAGAAAAGCAGAAAAACCACATCTTAGGACCAGTTTTTGAGGTGGCTACCTAACACACTCCATCCTCTGATTTTTACTCATCACCACCTGTCTGTGTGAGGAGAGTGTGCTTGATAACTAAAAAATGTCTTAATCTTTAATGATTCTATTCTATAGAGGACAGAGATGTGTCAAGTAAAAGAAGATGCAAAACGTATGCCCAAAGGTAGTTGAAAATACAAGCTGAAAGTCAACAGATTTTTGAAAGAGATAGGTCATAGACATTATTAATAACTAGATTTTTGTACATTCAATTCACAATAAATTATTTTTCCATGTAACTGCTTTCACTAGTACTGACAAATATATAATTGTTTTAGTCACAGTTGCCACTGAGGCACACAATACCTGATTCTCACAGTTTAGAAAAGGAAAGGTTTATGTGTGTTATGGCTTCAAATGATTGAGTTCATGGCCAGATGACTCTAAAACAGAAAGATCGTAGCAGCAGAGTGGGGCAGAGCAAAGCTGCCTAGTTCATAGCACATGGAAAACAAACCAAGAGAGCAGAGGGAAGAAATGCTATAAGGGAAGAACCAGGGACCAGATATCCAACTATATGTAGGTTCAGATACAGATAAGAAACACAAAGGGCCAGGATTTAGCTCAGTGGTTCAGGTGCCTGCCTTGCAAGCAAAAGGACCTGGGTTCTATCCAGTAACCACACACCACAATGCTGGGTGTGGTGGCTCACACCTGTAATCGCAGCCGTTGGAAGGCAGAGGCAGGAGAATTGCTGTGAGTTTAAGGCTGAGCGCAGGCCCAGCCTCAGCTATAAAAGTGAGACCCCGTCTCCAAAAAAAAAAAAAAAAAAAA
>PVIR01041134.1:0-12908 GCA_004026965.1 Petromus typicus
CCCAGCAGCAACCAGTACCACAGACCACAGTGCCGGGCGTGGTGGCTCACGCCTGTAATCCCAGCACTCGGGAGGCAGAGGCAGGAGGATTGCTGGGATGTGAGTTTGTGGCTGAGCTCAGGGCCAGCCTGAACCACAAAGCGAGACCCTGTCTCAAAAAACCTAAAAAAAAAAAAAAAAAAAAAAAAAAAAAAAAAAAATCTAACATTACTGAGCAAAAGGTTTCTGGAATCCAACTTCCTAATTGGTTCTGTAGAGAGACTTAACCCTGCGTTAAAGAAGCTTCATTCTTCAGAACTGTACAATATCAAAACTCCCAGCTTCCTTTGGCATCCACATGCTGCGATCACCATTCTGACAGATTCCTCCCACTAAAACTCTGAACACGATTCATATTTTCTAGAAGAGATGATTTCACTTATAAGACAGTTGGCTTCTGAAGAATGCAGATTGACCTCTGGTCTTCCTTCTTTAACTCAGCAAATTGAGTGGCTTTCTTTTTGCAGATGTGCCTCATGACTCACATAGAAAAGACTGTAGTTCTGTCTCCATTCATCTTCTTTGAGTAAGACATTCCATACAATATTTCTTGTGTTTATTTTGGTGGAGCAGATGATTATAAAGGAAAACTTATAGATGCAGAATAAGGACATTAAACAAAATATAGTAAAATAATAAGCCTGCGTTGGAAATATATCCTTAGCATATTTAGTTATTTATGTAGTCTGTTTGTTAATGACATATGTAATATAATAATTACAGTATCATATTATATAGTGAGATATATATAGCTGTGTTGCTAATAACAGTAGCAGCATAACAGCAAAATTATAATTTTAAATAGACTAGTTATAAACTGTTGCACAAATCTATTAATTTTCAATTAAAAAGTTACTACTGTTTATCAATTATAGAGACAAGTGAGCTTCACATATGTCCATACATGTAGATAATATGCTTCAATCTTTTCTTCCATTATTTACCTTTCTCTCTCCACCCACTGTCTATTCTTTGCTTTTCTAATTATCCACCATCTACTTTTCACGAACTTACAGTAAAACAGAAAAAGCTAAAGACCTGAGAAGAGGAAGCTAAAGATCTCATAAAGGAAATAAAAACAAAGCAAAATGAGGGAGAGTTTTTTTATATATATATATGTGGGAAACAATTACCTGCGTCCAGTGCAAGTCATGCTGGACTGGTGGGGAGGTAAGCATGGCAATTCTAGAATTTCCTGGTCTTTCCTTTACTTTAAGTATGAAATTATTTAAAGAGGTACAAAGTATAATGGGAATCAGGCAATACAAAGAACTAGAAAAGCTTACTTTGTATAAAAAGTAGGAAAAATAGAGTATTTTATTGGATTTTTAGCAAGTCTGATGATGCACACCTATAATCATAGCTCCTAAGGAGGTGGGGGGCTAGGAGATTGGAGGTCAAAGCTAGCCTGGCTAATTCCACAAATTTTCAATACCATCTCTCAAAAGCACATACACACAAAAAAAGATTACAGTTGTAGCTCAATACAAAGGCCCCGTGCCCAAGCTCCAGCACCATTAATAAATTAAAAGAAAAAAATAGACTAGAGGACTTCCAAGAAGATGGAGAAGTTGTAAGCAAAAAAGAAAGAATCTCTTTTGAATTTACTATTTCTAAACAAGAATATAGAAGCTCAAAATATTTGACCTTGATATTTTCCTGCTAGGTGTATACACAAAAGTATTAGAAGATTTATATCACAGTGACATATATGCACCTATGTTTATAGCAGCTCCATTTGTAATAGCTAAATCTTAGACATAGCCCAAATGTCCATAAACTGGAGACTGTATAAAGAATATATATATATATATATATATATATATACACACACACATATATACATATACATATGTTTATACATATATACATATACATATGTATATACATATACATACATGCATATGTATATATGCATATATATGTGTATACATGTATATGTATATATGTATATTTATATGTATGTATATACATATGTATATATGTGTATATGTATATATATGTGTATATATATCATTCTGCCATAAAGAATGACAGGTTTGAGTCATTAATACTCAAATGGATGTACCTTAAGGTCATACTGATAAATTAAATAAATAGGACACTGATATGTAAATACCATATTACTTTTCTAATATGAGAAACTAAAGGAGTAGTTGGGTTTCAAAAGTGAAAGGGGGCAGGGTTAAGTAAAGAATACAATTAAAAATTTGATGGTAAAAAAGGAAACAAAGCTTATTTATATAGGAGATTAAAGGTTTTAAGGAGGGTAGGGGAAAGGGGAAAATTGAGAATCAAGATCTGTCACGTACTAGTACAAACCCTTAGTGTTGAATGTTACAATAATGTGTTTATAAAATTTAACAATAAAATCAATTTTAAAAATAGACTAGAAATAGCAAGCACTCGGTTAGTATGAGGTCTTGAAGTCAGTCTCAATTCTAACACACAAAAATGTTTTTAAGTATTTTTTAATTTTAATTCTATCCCAATATATATTTTAAAACAATTTGTCATTTTACTATTTTGTGCTGTATAGAACATGCACAAAATAAAAAGCACCAAATATTGGTAAAATGTAGAGATGTGGCAAATAGAATTATATTCCTAAAAATATCAAAAGATATTCTTGTTTCAAGTTCCCTCTGCTAGAGACACAGTAAGAATAATTGCCTCCCTTTTTTTCCTGTCATTTCTCAGTGAACTCATTGTCAACATTCACACTTTATTAATAACTATTGGTATTTTTGCACTGTATCTCACCCACAGGTTTCAGGAACTACAAACACTAGCCTCACACAAAACAAAACTAAGTAGCAAGTCATCTCATTTCCATAATGATGAATTTCAAACCAGAAAGGTTACAGTTGCTGAACATAAAGGAGCATTGTGTGGTCTGTCAGTGCCATTTTCACCTGTGAAAAAACAGGCCATCCTATTGCTATGGGCCGTATGCCCATAGGTCAACCATGGTTAATGATCCCTGAAAGAAAGAAATCATCTCTGGCTCTGCTTTCTTTTATTTTTAAAAATAATTTGATGTTATTTACACTGTGAATTAAGGTAAAGTAATGAGGTCAAATATATTCTGAGGGACTGTCAGTGTGGGTATACAATTGCTATTGTTTTTTCTTTTTTTAATTAATTAATTAATTTATTTGAGACATGCCCGGTGTTGTGTTACGTGGTACTGGGGATCGAACTCAGGACCTTGGGCTTGCCAGGCAGACACCAGAACCCTTGAGCCAAATCCTCAGTTTTTAACATTCAATATGTTAATAAAGTAATTAAAAAATTTAAAAAAAATAATTTTTTAAATTTATAGGGATTGGTAGAGAAAGCAAAATGCAAGTCACTAAAAGCTAAACATTAACAATAGTTTATATTTGTAAATAATCTTTATCAACCATCAGTACCTAACTTGTGCCTCTCAACAACTTCAAATTCTTTTCAGCCAAGAAACCATACAGAATCAATGGTATGGTTTCTTCGTTGTTTATTTTCCTTGTCTGTGCCTGCTGAATGGTAGCTTAGCAAGGGTAGAAATGTTTTCTTTCTTGTTACACTTTATCAACTACTCTACTCTGCAAAAACATAGGGCAAAAATCAAGGTCTCTGAATACTGTTGAAGAAAGCATGCGGGGAGGAAGAGGCAAAGTTGGAATAAGAGGGGAGACCTCTTGGCACCAGTCCAGAGCTCATGATACGCAGGAAACTTCAAAACACTGTAGGAAAAGGGAGCGGAAAAGAGGAGAGAAGGACACAGGAATGGAAAGGACAGAACAGGAGAGGACAGAAGAGAGAGGAAAGCAGGGAAGGGAAGCGAAGGGAAGGGGAGGGGAGAGAAGGAAAGGCAAAGGAAAAGATAGTTTCCCATAAAGTTTTGGCAGTGTAATAATACAAGACGAAATTAAGAGGGAAAAGGTGGCAAATGATGGGTAATGTTTAAAGATATAAGGAAAAGTAACTGCTCAATGGAGGGATTATGAAGTGGAGGAGTTCAGAGTTCTCTCTTATCAAAAAATAAATAAATCAGGTAAAAATGATTATATATGATTCACATTTGGAAAAATATTTGGAAAAAATACATATATACCTTGAGACCACAATAACACTGCCATCAGACACATAGTCCTAACTATCACAGAGTTCACTGTATATGAGAAACCCAAAATATAAATGAAAGGCAGAAATAAAACACCGGTAATAGGAAGAAGAGAGTTAGATCTGTCTTGAATGAAAAAGGAATTCAAGAGATGGAGGGAGGTGGGTGGGCTGAGGGAAAAGGGATGAGAAATGGGAGTAAGATTTATTGGGTACATGTAGCAACTACTGACAAGAAATATAATTAATAAATACTGTAAGAATTTACTAGTAAAAACAGTGAAAAATGGAAAATGCACAACGTATTTTAAAGCACACATTAAATTTTTAAAAAACGACTTTATAGGAAATGCATGACACTTTTCATAAGTGGGGAAATTTCCTCATTCACTTGTACAATTTCTGAGTCTTTTATCTCTTAATGACGATCATTTCCTTATTAAAAATCCATTCTTACCATTATACTTCACTTTTGGAACTCCTCCACTTTGTATGCAGCACTTCCATATTAAAAGAGTCTTTTCTCTCAAGTCATTTGTTTTAGGATTACTCTTAAAATATCTTCTTGCCTATTTGTTTCCATTTCCTTCTTAAACATGTTTAGTTAGCGCTCCAGAATTATCATTTCTTCTCTTAGACTTCCTAGTCCTGTCAAAGTAAGTTTGATAATGTTCTTGGATTCTAGATTACGAAACCATGAGCAGAATTTCCATCCT
Organism: Petromus typicus; assembly: GCA_004026965.1. Taxonomy (NCBI): domain Eukaryota; kingdom Metazoa; phylum Chordata; class Mammalia; order Rodentia; family Petromuridae; genus Petromus; species Petromus typicus. Next base: position 4,860 of record PVIR01041134.1, read on the forward strand.
TCTGGACACATTTCTGTGCTCTTGTTCCCCTGTCAAGGCAAAGTGACAGCCCTGCATTGTGGTGACTATACACTTCTCCTTTGATTACTCATCAGTTCCAGACATTGGTCTATTGGCCTTTTTGCTTTGCTGAGAAATAAAGAATATGGAGACATTGCAGCGAGTTCATGATCTTGCAGAAAATCTAGGCTCCGTTATCCTAATGTAACAGCCTGCCAGGGCTTCTCCATCTAAGCAGCTAGATAAATCATTCAGAATATACACAATATTTATAATATCCTCATGGAAAAGGCCTATATTTTACATTGAACTTGAAAAAATTGAGACACCATACTAAATTCTAAATACTGTAACTTACTTTTTAAAGTTCATACCTTCTGTTAGAACTCACTCTTCCTCTGTGTATCATGACGATGTCATGCTCCATACTGACATATTCAAAAATCCAGATCCAAATATAAATACAATTGTCTCAATACTTTGAGGTTTATTTAGTTAAATAGAATTTTCAGTCACTATGTAATCCAGGGTGGCAGTTTACATTACTTCTGCTAATTTTCTTGTAATATTTTTGTAATACTTTCAATGGTCTTTGGTTATCACATATATACGAATTTAATTTCTCTGTATCAGAGATACTATAATTTAATTTTGAAAATAGGTAATGGTCTCTGTTACATGGTAGTGACTCAATATATTTTTATTTAATGATTAATAAAGCAGTAATAATTTTGCATAAAGGTTAGTGTGGGAGGAAAACCAAATCTAAATGATGTGACATTTGAGATGATAACTGAATAGTAAGATGCTTATAATTTGCCATGGTATGGAGAAAGAACATTCTTGGGGAAGTTGATAGTGACAGTCAGATCTTAAGGACAGTAAAGAGTGCACTGAGTTCTTAGAAGAGAGAGAAGACCACCAACACTGGGAAATAAAAAAAAGGGCACTGGATTCTCTAACTAATGCTGTGCTTTTGCCTAGGAAAAGAGGCCCGGTGTTCCCCAGAGAGCAGGGAGAAGTTATATAATTAGTACCTAACACCTTGTAACCTGGGCTGAAGACACTAAGTTTTCTAGCCCTTGAGTTCCTCGCTAACAATACCAAACTGGCCCTCAGCCCAGAACCCAGAAACTTTTATATGCACTGATTCAGCAAGAGAGGATTTCAGATATGTGGTTGCAGATGTTATTATTGGTGTAATTGTTATTGTGGGTGTTTTCAAAAAGTATTTAATAAAAAATATTTTTTCCTCCATACTGAAACAAGACTTTTAATTATAAAAATTTTAAACCTAGTTTTGGACAGGTCTCCTTATTAGATTAACTGTAGGATAAAAATAAAAATCTTATTTATTTCATGCCCTACTTTTCTAAGCATTGAGATAAGAAAAAAAAAATCTTATTTGTCCATGGACGTCAGAAGAGGTATTCTACAGATATCAAAATATTTGCTGATGTAGCAATAGAATGTTAAGGGGGAAAATCTGTAGTCTAAGATTATAGTTGTGTTGATTCACATGGATAAAGTAGAAAATGAGGAATAAGATCTTTCATACCTGCAATGTAAAGACCAACAAGGCACAAAAGTAAATCTATAAAAATAAATTTTCCTCACTAATGTTCTAAGGATCGAATTGTACCGCAGAGGTTGGCTATTTCCAGCCTGTGAAAGCTGCACTTTTTTTTAGGCCACTAGGAAATCTATTTAGAGCAACGCTCAATTATGCAGTGCCTTATGGCTTTATTTGTTTTTCCTCTCTCTTTTTCTTCATGTGGACAAGATGGTGGAGGCCCAAATCAGTTTTAAGTCAAAGGTCATGGTATCTTTCACATTTCAGTTTATCAAATAATTTAGGATTGAAATTTAGCAACATATGCACTTTTTTGTTTTGTGAAGAATTAAACTCTGGGGCTGGGGACTTAGATCAGTAGTTCCAGTGCCTGCCTTGCAAGTGCAGGGGCCGGGTTTTGATCCCTGGTAACCCTATACAATAATGCTGGGCATGAAGACTCATGCCCACCAGCAACCAAAACTACATACCACAATACTGGGTGTGGTGGCTCACGCCTGTAATCCCAGCACTCGGAAAGCAGAGGCAGGAGGATTGCTGTGATGTGAGTTCAAGGTTGAGCTCAGGGCCAGCCTAAAAGCAAGACATTGTCCCAATAAGAAAAAAAAAATAAATAAACTTTGGAAAAATTATTAGCATTAATTAATCTCTCAAAGGAATGTCTTTAGAATTGAACAAATGGCAATAGATCCCTTTGAAAGTCAAAAAGTTGGAACCAAATGTTTTGTCAGTTGTCGTACAATATTGTTTTCCTTGAAGAGAGCCTAGAGAGAAATACAAAACGAAACTCACAGAGCAGATAAAATATCATGGTAAAGGCACTAATGGATCTGATGAGTTATTTGTGATAAATCACAGGCTCCACGCATCTGTATTTTCTGGGGGTAGACACCTGCAAAGTTGATACATTGTTTAAATAACTTCCTATGGTCAGAAAAGCCCTAGGCAGTCTCATTCTGGAAGTTACATGGACAAATTCATGTTTTCAACTCGTTTTAAATAACTCCTACAGGGATTCTCTTCAGTGACATCTTACTATTCAGAATAATTTTACTTAATTTTTCCAAATTTTAAAAAAAGAAAAAAAAACTTGGCTCAGGATTTAATTTGTCTCCTTCATATTGTATCTGTATATTTCTTCATAAGGGGTACTGATTTCTGAGGCACCTTAATTTAAAAATCAAGCTGGCTTCAAGTACATACAGAATGGGTTATTCTGGGAACTCTATTTTGCATATTTTAGCACTATTCTGCATTACAGAATCTTTCTAACTTCAGGAATAAAAATAAACTATTTGAAGAATATCAACATAAAAAAGACCATTTTAGCATCTATTTATTAATTCACTCCATTACTGCTAATTTTTGGAACAATTTGGCTAGTTTTTTTTTTTTAATTGGGTGTATAGTTTATCTTCTGGAAAGTAATCCTCTAGAGAAATAAGATAAAAACCTCAGCCTAAATCAAATATTGTCCATAGGAAAAGCACCTGCCCTAGCCTCAGAACACAGAATTTAATTCAGAGAGATAAAGAATAAGAACATATAAGCTGATATCTGATGTGAACTTTTCCATAAGGATTCCAAGAAATGGATAGCTACATATCTTTACATCTAAATTTGACCACTCTGTGCTTTTTATATCTGCTAAATATCCTCACTGTCTCAGTAAGAAGGATTCGAAGCCTCTGTTTACATTTGCATCATAATGACAACAGAATAAATGTGACAAGTGGACATTTTTGTTGATAAACTACGAATAGGACAATAAGCAAGAAAATTATTCCTTGATTCCACCTGAAGTTCGTTTGCAGAACAAAAATTTAAAGGATGGCTGGAGTGGAATTTTAGAATGTTAGGTTTCTAATGCTAAGGATATGTTCACATTAATTAGGAGATTTTAGTCACAAATCTTGTAATGCTTTTTTTAGAATGATCCTATTGACCTGTGCATTGGTAAAGTGAGAGCTTCAGAATGTCTGTGATCAATTCCTCTCACTTCTCATTTGATGAGTAACTTTTCCTTGCAGAGAACAAATTTTCCTTGTATATTTGTGATTTCTCATGGATGAAGAAAGATCATGATGAAGCTCTTTTGCTTCTATTGGAATTCAATAAATTGTCACTAATACTGTCCTACAGACTAATGCCTTGAATCTCTACTCAGTAAAAATAGAGTAGACTAATTCTCTTCCTTGTTTTGTTTTACATATAAAGCACTTTTTGTATTGATTACACAAAAGTGTTTTTAAATTTATTTTTGTTAACTTAACATCTGTTCTAGCAGCTTCTTTTCATTATCACATATGTTCTGCTTTTGACCATGAATTTTTGGGTCATCAAGTCTATGACTTCCACATATAAAGAGCTAAAATCTTCCCTCTCATATTCTTCAAACCTTTCAGTTTAACATAACCAGAAGTCATGTTAAAAAAAAAAAAACAGAAAGGTTCAGCATTTGTTCTTGTATGATTAACAACCAGTTCACCATACCACAGATTTTATTTATTCCCTCATTCAGCTGGTTCTATATCAATGTTCTATATCAATGTTCTGCATTTGATGGATTTTGGAGATATCCTATAAGACAATATATATATATATATATATATATATATATATATATATTCCTTCATAAAATTTGTAGAAATCTAATGAGGTGGACTAACAAAGGTTAAATCTAAGGAAATCTCACCAATGATGTACTCAAAAGATGGCAAAGTAGTGAGCACTAGAGAAACACCTCACCAAGATGTAGTATCTAGATGTTGGAATATACTAGTGTCAGAAAGAAAGAAGTGGGTCCCCAAGACCCATCAAAGATCCAAAGTGAGAACTGAAGACCACAGGGAGATTAAAGAGAGAGATCTCAATACATGAGAAAGAGCTAGCAAATTGTGATTTCTCCCCCAGCTATGACACACTGGGTGGGAGGGGCTGGTTTGAAACTGCAGCTGCATGGTTACTACTGGTGGCATCAGGAGTCTAAATGGAGAAAAGTATCAATGGAACAGAGCAATAGACACAACATATTGCAGTGGGTGTTGAATGGTGAAAGACACAGTTAGAAACTTTAAAGCATATAAAGGTAAAATAATAGAGGAGTTTAGGAAAATCTTGGACACTATGAATGCCTGATGTAGAAAAAAACTGAATCCATGAAACACATTCAAACTGCTTGCCAGGAGATTAAACATCCCATTGAAAATGTGTGCAGCCGAATGAACCAGTTTTTAGCCAGAATAGATCCTGTAGAAGACAGGATCGTAATTAGCCACCGCGAAAACAGAGATTTCTTAAAATTAACAAGGAATCACAAACGGTCAATGTCCATTCTCCAGAGGGTCAGTGGAACCTATTAGAAGATGTAGAAATAAATCCAAGCATAGACAACCACCTTGTAAAAGGAGTTTTTCTGCACTGAGAGAAAGACAGCCTCTTTAATGAATGATAGAGAAACACCAGTTTTCCACATGCCACAGATGAAATTTCACTTAAATTTTTCACTGTTCAGTAAACTAAAATCAAAATGGATCAAAGAGTTAAATGTTAAAACAGAAACACTGGATCTCCAGGAAGAATGAATAGATTGAACACTTGTAGACACAGGTGTAGGCAAAGACTTTACAAGTGAACCCTCAATCACACAGGAAAATATTATAAGGAATCAACATCTAGGGTCTCACCTTATTAAAAAAGATTTCTCACAGTAAGAGAAAGCACCAACCAAGTAAAGAGACAATACACAAAATGGGAAAACATTTTTGCTAGCTGTTCCTCAGACAAAGAACTAATATCTACAATATATAAAGAACTCAAAAAAAAATTGGACTGTTGCAAATTTAAAGACCCAGGAAAAAGTGAGCATCTGACCTGGATATTTTCAGATGAAAGAGTAAAAATGGCAAATAAATACATGAAAAAATACATTTCACATCACAGATCATCTCTGAAAGATGCAAATGAAAACAACACTGAGATTCAATCTCACATTAGAAAGAATGACTATTAGCAAGAATCATACTAAAACCAACACTGAAGGTGGGGAAGAAAATCCTTCACTGTTGGTAAGAGTGTAGATTGATAGAACAGTGATGGAAATCAGCATGCAGATTATTGAAAAATCTAAAACTAGAGTTTCTATTTGGAACAGCTATTCTGCTTCTTGGTATCTTTCTGAAAGAATTTAAAGCATCATATTGCAGAAATATATACACACATATCACTATGGTAGCTTCTTTTGTAGAGGTTTAATCTTAGAAATAACTAAAATGCTCATTAACCTCAAAATAGATAAAGATATGTGTGTATATATATATATGCTGGGATACTACTCTGACATAAAAAAGGATGAGCTCAAGACTTTCCTAGCTAAATTGTGCACCTTGAGTTCATACACGGAAGTGAATTCAAATTGCACACATATGTTCAAATACCACATTGTTTCTCTGACGTAAGAAACCAAATGTGTAAATAAAGAAAAAAATAAAAATAAGTTTTAAAAAATGGAAAGAAAACACTTAAATGAGGAGAGTAAAAGAAAGGAGAGGGGAAATGAAGGAAGGGGCAAAACAAGAAAAAGAATAGAAGGAAAAATGAGAACAAAGCTTTTGTGAATAAAGAAGGAGAGAGAGGTAGCAAGGGGAGGGGAATGGCAAAAAATAAAGCAAGATATATCATGTATTGGTACAATTCCCTATGATGAATGTGATCTAAAATGTAATTTAAAAATAAATCCCACTTATTAAAAAAAAAAGGAACGGTGCACTGCTATCTACAAGAAAGCAGCTGTGGGTAGCCACTGGTGGGTGTAGCATGAGTAACGCGATTGTACTGCCCACTTCCGGCTCTCGGAGTGTCTCTGAACTTTGATGAAAATGGTATCCTGCTGTGTCATTGAGATGACCGAGGAAGAAGCATGCGGTCCTGGGCTGGAGTAGATAGTGTGAGTGGAAAGTAACCCACTTATCCCAAAGGCTGCCTTTTCAATTTTATATGTTAGCTAGAAAAATTCAGGGAAGAAAGATACAAACAAAAAATCTTATATAATATTCCATTGTTCATGGCATTTCAAACATAACCATTTATACTTTCCCTTCTAAGGCTTTATCTGAATCTAACCACGATGGAGATTCGTGTTCACAAGGCTGCTAATGTTTAAACTGTTTCCGTAATACATGCTGTGTATGACTTGTCACCAGGTCACGAATACACTGATTTTAATGTACATTTTTATTTTCTCTATGTTACATTCGAGAAAACCAAGGCTCATAGATATCAAGTGGTTGAGTACAGAGAAAGTTCTAGTTTACAAGTGTGTTCTTAATGTTGAATTTGGTCTTGTTTTACTTGCAGACCTAAGGACACTGAACACACTTTTTTAGAACTAAATATATAAAATTTATATATTATATAAATTATATATCATAAATTTATGTTTTATTTATTTATATGTGTGTGCATATATAAAACAATAAAAAGACTTAGAGTGAAGATATCAATCTTGATAATAAGAACTAATCATGACTGACATCTTATCATTGTCTTGAAATGAAACTGCATCCACAAGAGTCCCTGCAGTTTACTTGGTAAGAGCTGTAGAAGGGAGCGCCATGATTTGTATTTCTGCACGCAAAGTCTTGCAGAGGGCTCCCCGCAAATCCCAGCCTCTGGAGATAGCAGTTCCCTATCTGGGTCTTTCATGCTAATACCTCATTCTACCCAACCAAAATCCCACACTGCTGACAAGTCTCATGAAAAGGACTCATCTGCGTCATCATAGATGCTCAGCTTCCTCGAGGATGAGACATGGTAGATGTGTATTTGAAAAACACTGTAGGCTTCAATCGTGCAAGACATTGTGAAAAATGGTTTTGTTTACAAAGGATGCACCCCTGTGTAGTTGCATAGGCCAAAACAGAGTAAATATATTCATGACAACAAAAAGAAAATTAAAACTTAGTGAAGTGATGAGTTGGAAAACTGGTATTCACAGAGGAATTAAAATGAAGATGTGATGGAAGGAGAAGAAGAATTCAGATGTAATAGAATCTTGGTAGATAACTAGAGAGCTCCACTAGCCCTCAGAGCTGGGGAAAGTTAGCTGCACATTAGAAAGTGATGCCTTCTCTTTCAGGAAGATGCTGAAACTATGCTGTCTTTAACTCTGTCCTTCCTGGGAGCAGAGTTCCCTTATTCTATGTGTATCTATTTTAAATGTACTTTTTAAAGAGGTGTGAGGTTGAATAGGGGAGGCATAAATAGCTACAAACCTCACCTCCACAAAATTGTATCAATTCCTATCCCATGCCATCAAATGGCATTCAATATATTTGGCAGTTTCTTACTTTGTTGGGCAAGCAAGTCATTTTCAAATTTTTTAAACCTACATGACACCTTAGTTAGTGAGAAAATCTGCCATTGAAAAATAACATATTTTGTGTATATATATATATATATATATATATATATATATA
>PVIR01041135.1:0-12907 GCA_004026965.1 Petromus typicus
CAGATTACTTAGGGGCCTTCAAAGAAGACTGAAGCTTCCTCCACAGCTCTCTCCCTCTTTCCCTAAGCCTTCATCAGAATTACCTAGGGATGTCATGGCGAATTTTTTCAAAGGCAATTTATAGGAGGTATAATGCCCATGTTTATTTTTTAGGAGCATTTCTACTGAAGAATTAGTAATTTTAATTTTATGAGTTTTATTATGTTAAGCAATGTGTACTTAACTGGAAAATAAAATATCAATAAAATAAAATGATAAATGTTTAATATGTAATGCACATCAACAGTTCACTTGCTTACAAGATCTAAAAATTAGTAGCAGAAATAAATTCCTATGTGAATTACAATGAAAATACAAATAAAACTCTACCACAAAAATAATCTTACGTCAGTTATCACACCCAGGCAATTACCACACGAGAATAGTATTTCTATACACAAGTATCCCTTACACTAGCAGCACACGGTTTTTGCTTTCTTGTCTTCTTCCGTAGGACTTGACATCTTGGTGGTCTTCCTGTTTGCTTAAGAGGATCTTGTGATGTTTCACCAGTCTACTCTAGAATTCTTTCGAATTCTTTGGGAAGACATATTGTTCTCCCTCTTTTGTAATTGATCATGTACCAGTTTTAGTCCTAATCCTCTAAGAAAATTTCCCCATGACATTTTGTGCTTGTCATTTGCATTATAAACTATGATACTCTTTGTGCCTGACATGGTGAGGATCAAATTAAACACAACCAATGGCCCACACTTTGAGTGACCTCAGAGTTGCTGCATAACTCATCAATAGCATCTACTCCACCTTTCATTTTGCTGTAAAATATAACCATTTCTGGCTTTGTGTAGAGGATTGTCTCAGCAATGCAAAAAGTGACTAAGACATAAATGTTATGAGTTGTGTTTAGATGTCCCTCCAGGGCTTCAGGAGGTCATAGATCCTTTTTCAGAAGGAGCTGGATCTAGAGTGTGTGATGCTGGAACTGATTCATAGTACAATGCTAGGATCAGCACTAGGATTAAGAGTGTAAGGGCAACCCACCCTCAGGATGGGTAGCTTGGGTGAAATATAAGAAATATAAGAGACAGAAAGAGATGTGGTAGTCCCTCATTGCTTTTGGTCTCTTTGGCTGCAATGAACTTTTTCTCCTTGTGTTGCCCCTCTACTATGTGCCCCTCTGCCTTGGAGCCAGCCAACTATGGTATAAAACCTCTGTGAATTGTAAGCCGAATAAACCTTTCTGCTTGCAAATTTTGGTGTCAGGTATTTTGTCTCATTAATGAGAGATAAGTAACTAAGACAGAACTTGGTCACTGTTAGAACATTACCTGGCCATGTGCCTCAAGAGCTCATGGGAAGTGGATGAGTTAGGAAGGGTTTAGAGGTGTCAGATGAAAAAGTAGACCTGGAATTCATTAGGCTGTAGTTAATGAGGGAGATTCTGGTCAGAGTTCAGAAAACTAGAATGTTGATAGAAATTATGCAAGAAAAGATCAGGTTTTAGAGGTTTTTGCTGGGAAGGACTGCACTGGCTATTGAACTCCAGATTAGGTGTGTTATGGTTTGATAGAAAGTTTGTCTGTATTTTTATCATGTCCTCAGACTTTGCCTGAGGCTGAGATTAAAGGCTGCAGACTAATGTTGGGGAAGAAATTCCAAGGCAGCCTAATGTTGAAGCAGTGACATAGCTACTGTTGGGGGATTTTAGCCAGGTTTATGTTGAGAATCAAGAATAAAGAGTCTAGCAAAATGACTTAAAATGTTTTGGGTTTGGCCAGAAAAGAAACTTCAGTAAAGCTATGCACTGAAAAGACAGAATGAAGAGATCTTTATTGCTGAGAAAGAGGAAGAGAACAGGAAAAAAGGACTGAGGACATCACAAGAAGCAACAGGACTGCACCCTTTGAAAACTCAACTTTGCAAAAGTAAAAGACTTTGCTTTGAGCAGAGAGCCCTATAGCACTATGTTCCAGAATGCAGGTGCCTAGGGATGCTGTTCCTCAGAAGTTGGTTCTTATCTATATATATATATTGCTGAAGGCTTCAACATCCACAAAATGATGCAAGTTGTCAACTGTCATGTACTTGGGCACTGTATAAACTGCTGCATAGTTCAAAACAAAGCTTTCCAAAAATGAAGAATAGCAGCCAAATTGATGGATTTTTTTTTTCTTTCTAGTGGGTCTTTTTGTCCTCAAAACATAGGTAATTTTGAAGGAAACCAAATTTTGAGTGGCATTACTGTTCTAAAACTCACAACACCACATGTCACTTCTCCATAAATGCTTTAGAATCTAATGATTAGAATGATAAAGTCCTATATGAAGCCTTTAGTTCAGATAGTGAGGTGTCATGATACATATATTTTTGAGTATTACTACTGATGCATATAGAATGTCTCGTATTTCATTATTAGTTCATTTCAAAACATCTTGTAGCATATTATCTACTAGAAACAATGTCTAACATTGAGTAGCTGTGTTGGCTTACTATCTGATAGATTTCTCCCTGGCAAGAACCTAATACTACTGTGTGTGTGTGTGTGTGTGTGTGTGTGTGTGTGTGTGTGTGTAACTAGGTAGCCAACTCAGACCCTGCACTTGCCAGGCAGGCATTGGCATCACTGAGCCCTGGCTCTCCTAACAACATTTTTTTTACCAAGTTTTAACAGATCATTCATGTACACATGATCATTTTGTAGCACTTTAACAGTCAAATTTGTATTTACATCACTATTTTCTTCCTCATCCAAATCAAAGTCTTCATTATTTACTTCTCCATTTTTCATATCTTGCTCCAACTCACTGTGAAAACTTCTTCAGTTTAAATGGTCAAACTAATCATTAGTAGCCAAATCACCTCTTGACTCACTTTCAAACTCCTCTCAAAGTGGTAAAAGCAGATTTTCATGTAACATTCTACTGAATTGGGCTAATTCTACAAAGAAATCAAAAGAAAACGTAATAAAAAATTTATGAATACATAAAAGTGTAACACAGATCATAACATGGTAAAACACCCACTTACATTTTGACTCACATGCACATACCTTGCCCTTTGTTGTGTCAGGTGGGTAAGCGCAAAGGTTCCTTCCTGTGTTCCCCCAGTGCAGCTACTGAGATGCACAGCAGGCTACCATTAACAAAAATACTTATTTTCATTCAAAGTATGGTATGGGTGTCTGCTACCTACCCATGATGCCCTTCAGGTTAGGCCATTCACAGCTTGTACCTCAAACATTTCGAATCTCTGCTCATTACCCTAATCCAGAGACATATCTGCATGTCAGCAGTTGTCACAGCAACAACCCTCCTCCATTGCTCAATGCCTGTTTCTGTTTTGGTCTTTTTGAGGTGCGAGAGAAAATTGCCATAGATGGCATGGTTTTAGGTAGCAGAAATGTATTGCTCACACTCCTGGAAGCTGTACAGTGCTTGACCCCAAAGGCAGCAGTCTTAGCACAGGGAAAGGGATCACTGCCCAGCTCACATACAGCTGTCTTCTCATTGTGTCTTCACATGGTAGAAGGAAGGCTCACCCATGAGGGTCTCTTTTTATAAGAGCACTAATTCCATTTAGGAGGAATCCACTTCCACGATGGAATCACAACCCAAATGTGCGCCTCTACTGCTATCACACTGATGCTTAGGATTTTAGCACATGAGTCTGTAGGTGAGGGAAACAAGGACACCTCGCTTTTGGACTTTCTAGTCTCATGATCAATGAGAAATCAAGTTGTGTTGCTTATAACCTCACAGTCTGAGGTTACAGATGTTTGAGGTTACAGATGAGGTTACACCTCAAACAGATGAAGACCCTTGCTCAGGTGCCTACTTGTAATACTTGGTGCCTCCCATCACATGGTGTGGTCCTGTGGTTGTTCTGTCTCCCTCACTGGAAGGTGAGCTTCACGAAGCAGAGACGTAGGGACAGTTCACTGATAGGATTAGATCAGGGAACTGGGCCCCTTTAAGAAGCAGAAAAGACAGCTGGGATTTAGTTGATTGTTGCAGTGTCTGCCTGACAAGCGCAAGGTCCTGAATTTAATCCCTGGTACTGAAAAAAATAAGCAGAAGGAAGAAGAGGAGGAAGAAGAAGAAGAGGAAGCAGGGGAAGAGGAAGAATAAAAGGAAGAGGAAGAGAAAGAAGAAGAAATGAAACAGCCTCTCCACCTCAGCAAACACCTGTGCTGACAACCGTGGTTCTGAGATGTATTCTGTGTAGTTACATGGAGCTGACACTGGGGTTTTGCAACTACACAGTCCCGCATGAGCTCCTCTTTAGGTAGGAGCTTCTCCCCTCAAAATTCCCCTATTAGCCCACAAATGTAGTCCCTAGCAGTAGGTCCCACAACCAAATAGTGACACTCAAGGGTGTGAACAGGGGGCCCTTAGCCCTAAAACAGGATCACAGCCCCAGATTCAGCAGTGTCTCAGTTCTGAGGGCCCCACTCCTGCCCTAGAGTGGCTTTATACTGCTTCTTACAAGACCTGCAAAAGAGTTTGCACTGGCTAGACCTTCACACGACTTTTCCGACCCCTCTTCCTCTTTCTATGTCAGAAAGAGAGACAAGCCCAGCAAGGATGAGACTGAGGACCCACAGATCCCAGACCACTGGGAATAACAGGACTGACTGTGTCTTTTTGTACATCATTAAATCCCGCAAGGGCCAAAACCCAGAAAGAGCAGATAGGGATGAGAGGAGTAAGGGACCAAAAAAACGAAGACACCTTATGTACATGTACCAACATCCCCCATAAGTGTAATCATTATGTATTACAATCATGCATGAATAAAAAAAATTAAACCCCCCAGGTCTAGAATAGTGCCTGCTAAATTACAGGTGGCCAGTAATCATATTTTTAATGAACTGTATACACTTAAATCACAATCAACAATGGTGGGTTATGCTTGAAAAATCACTCCCACCTGTATGCTCTACACCCTGGGATGCCCAAGCAGTAAGGTCAAAAGTCTGAGCACCTTGGGCAATTTAGTAACTTAGTGACACCTTATATCAAAATTTAAAAACAAATTAAAAAGGTCTGAAGATACAGTTCAGTGCCAAGGCCCTCCATTCCATCCATAATACTAGAAAGAAAATAAAACAGAAACCCCTTTGTCCTCCACAGTCAGAACTGATTTGTTCAGGTGTGAATATCTGAATAGAACTTAGAAAAGTTTCTCTTTCTCTCTGAGTGTCGTAAGGCCTGTCACCTGAAAGCTGTCGCCCGGACTCCCAGCCACTCATCAATATTGACTGCCTCCTCCCTTTGGAAGAGAACTCCAATTTCAGCTCAGCATTTTGTCACTGTGAATGAAGACTTTGTATCTTAGCTTCCCTGCAGCCAGACGGCCATGTGACCGCGTCCTGGTCACTGATAGACAAAGGGAGAGGGGGGGTTACACAGAACTTCTGAGACCACATTCAAAAAGAAAAAAAAAGAGAAGACCCTATCCTTTTGGCTTTCCATGTTTCCACCTGCTTCCAGGCTTGGACAAGAGGGCTGGCACCTGAGCAGCAGGCAGTGACCGATCTTTTTTTTTTTTTTTTTTTGAGACAGGGTCTCACTTTGTAGTTCAGGCTGGCCCCAAGCTCAGCCTCCAACTCACATCACAGCAATCCTCCTGCCTCTGCCTCCTCAGTGCTGGATTACAGGCATGAGCCACCACACCCAGCACTGTAGTATGTGGTACTGGTTGCTGTTGGGCGTGAGTCTCCACACCCAGTATGATATGTAGTTACCGGGGAATCAAACCCAGGCCCTTGTGCTTGCAAGACAGGAACCGGAACCACCGAGCTAACTCCCCAGCCCCATGACCAAGCTCTTTAAAGCTCACCCTGCTTTAAAATGATGAAGCAGAAAGCCAGAAAAGGCCAGTGCCCTAGTGACCACAACTTCCCGGGCCCTGGAGGTGCATCAGGCCTGTCAGCTCTCTTTTCCAGGAGGTCAGACAACATCCCCACTGACAGTCGCACTCCTGTCATGCAGATATCATCTCTCTGCTGATTGAAGGCCACAGGGGAAAAAAATCTCTAAATCCACTTTCCCTTGAATCTCACAGTTTAGGGGAGCAGCTGAGCACCCTCATTTTCACTAAGCTGATTCACTCAGGCTTTCTGGCCCTGGCAAAGAGGAGTCTGAGCTAATACATCGTGCCTCATCCAGAAGTGCAGATGTGAAGGGATCTTCAAGCTCCATTACTAATTTAAAATGTAATCAAGCAGCAAATATTTATAGAGCACTTACAAGGTATTGGCCCATCCTAAGACTTTACCTATACTACCTTACAACATTTTCTCTTTCCATTCTCCCAACAGCCCTACAAATGAAGTGACAGTGTTATGCCCATTTTGCAGAATAGGAAACTGAGCCACAGACAGGTGGCTGGCCCAACATCACACACCTCAAGTGCATGTAATTTAAACACAAATGAGATGCGCAAGTACAGCTGTATCAGTCAGCTTCACATTCCTAGAATCAAATACTTCACATACACAGTTTAAAAAAGAAAGCATTGTTTGGCTCATGGCTTCGGAGATTCAGTCAGTGGTCTGCTGGCTCCAAGGCAGAGAAACCATGGTAGAAGAGCACGGTGGAAGAAAGCTACTCGACCCAGGAAGCCAGGAGCGAGACAGTGAGAAGACAGCAGCAAGAGGAGAGACAGGACACCCCCAAAGGCAGATCCTGTGACCCACTTCCTCCAAAGGGGCCCCCCTCCGAAGTGCGAATTCAGCTATAAATCCATCAATATCTTGATGCGCCGGTGAGGTCAGTGCTCTCATGACCCGACATCTTCTGAACACCCCATCTATGGGTGCAAGAGACTTCCGGGTGACATGTTCGATCCGAACCATAACAAGAGATGACCCAGGCTCCCATTTCCCTTTGTCTGAGTGAAGTCTGAGACTTGGATATGGGTTGTTGGTGTGTGGGGGGGGTCCCCACAAAGTATATGTGAGGGTGCAGGAAGAATGAGACAGGAGTACATGAGAGTAGCCACTGCTGTGACAATGTGCTGCAGTCTCTGAAGAGGCTCCAGAACACTCCAAAGGGTCTAGCACAGCTCTCTAAATTGTCCTACCAAAAGAGGCAAGTTTCTATGGTGACCAGTTCCTGTCCCCAGAGTGACTATGCCAGCACCTCTGGCCTGAGCCAGAATGAGGGCAGGGATCCCACAGGGCCCTGTGAAAAGAGGCACAGGGAGCTCAGCCAGAAGCTGCTGAGCCAGGACCTCAGCTCACACAACTGGGGCAGAAACCCAAGGCCCAGGGAGGGGCGCCCACAGCCACGCCGCTGCGGCCGCCCCCCTCAGCACGCCACACAGCTGCTCAGGTGTCTGCCATCACTCAACGCGTGTCCAGGTGGTTGGAAGAGACAGACCACTGGGGGCTGGTCAGTCCTCCCTGTGCCGGTCAAGCGTCATCACAGTGAGGGGCAGCTCCAGCATCGACGCTCCACGGCTGAGCACGTGGCATGTCCCTGGAGCACAGCCGTCAGCCCACATCTCGTTATGACTCTCAAGCCAGCCCAAACCAGCTGAGTGGAGAAAGAATTTAACGTCATCGCTGCAAGACACAGATTCCTCTTTCCCCAGATGTGAGCCGAGGAGGAGGCTGCCTCAGACATCGGCCTCAGCCTGTGCCCCGAGGGAAGCACTGGACGAGGTAAGTCACCAAAGACCCAAGGACATGATGATGCAGCAGGCAGTGAAGATGCAAAAGAAAGAGACAAACTTTCTGAGTGAATTAAAAACAGAAGTCAGAGGTCCACAGAGAGGCCTGAGAAGAAATAGAGAGGAAATCGGGAAGACACAGGCCATGAGGCAAGTGGCTAGACATTAGTGGGCCTGAGGGACAAAGCGGCACAAGATCCAAAGTAGCACACCTTACCAGGTAAGTAAAGAAACAAAATGTCGGTGTGTGATACAATTATAATTATTTTTTAGGTCTCAGGCCCAAAGCGACCCCTCAGGGCGCAGTGACATCTCAAGGTACACACTCCAGGCCACCCGGCAGTCCAGCTCCAGACGAGGCCCACAGCATTCCTGGCCGCCTCGGGCTCAGCCCACTGCAATCAGGGAAGGGAAAGTTCTTTAAAGATCCTTCCGCCTGGGGCTGGGACCCAGTCAGATTAAGAACTTATCTGCTGTAAATTTCTCACAGGACGACACCCCTGAGAAAACACTGACCATCTAAAGGAGACACGAAGACACTCTGCAGTTCCTAGGTGATTCTAAGTGAAACGTCGACAAGCACCAAAGTCACCACAGTCCCTTGAACCCAGGGGTAGCTTCTGTATACATAAAAATGTATACAGACTCCTACGTGGTGCGGATGTCTTGGTAGCACCACCTACCTTCTCACTTAAAGGTGTAACTGTATCTACTTCACAATAACCCTTCCTATACTTCTGCGGGGCCTGTGTGTCTTGACTGAAGTCTTTCCTCAAGGGCACAAAGAACAGAGGACTAAGGGGCTGGGATTTAGCTCAGTGGTTCCAGTGCCTGTCTTGGAAGTGCAGGGACCAGGGTTCGATCCCAGGTAACCACATACAACAATACTGGGCATGGAGACTAATGCTCACCAACAACCAGAACCACATCCCACAGTTCGGGGCATGGTCACTCACATCTGTAATCCTAGCACTTGGGAAGCAAAGGCAGAAGGATTGCTGTGAGTTCAAAAATCGAGACCTTGTCTCAAAAAAAAAAGAACAGAGGACAAAGAAGTGAGGGGCCAGTTCTTCAGTGCATTTACCCCCCCTCCCCAAGCTTCCAGTTACAAGAGGACCAAGCAGCATGGGCAAAGGCATGGCAGTGAGCCGAGCTGAAGAAACAGACATGCGCATTTGAGGACAGCGATGTAAGATTAGAGGCACCTATCTTTTGTCTTTCCCAACACTCAAGCCGGGCACCTGCAGCTTGAATTCTTCATGTACAGACTCTCTGTTGAAAATGAACAGAAAAGGTGTAGACCACCTCTAGGCCAAGAGGCTGAGGACCAGTCAGGACAGCAGCAAGCCAGGACCCTTAGGTGCACACAACAAACATGGACCTCGCTGGTTTGGACCAAAAAGGCATGCATTGGTGTCCTGTTCCAACAGCCCTGGCCACCCCTTCGCACATCTGGGTCCACAGATGTGTGGTCAGTTCGAGCACAGGGCAGCCCAGATACCAGAGACTCATTCCCAGGTCCTCTCAACCAGAGAGGGGGCAGGAATGAGTGAATAAACACCCTGGCCCTGCCCTTAGAGGGACATACAGGGATACACGGGGGGTTGGGAGGCCTCTCCAGAGAGCCCCGCAGGAATGGGCCCAAGCTGCCCAGCAAGTTACCTCATCATCAGTCCTTAGAGGTGTTCCTCCCCTCCCCAGCACTTCCCAGGGTCACCTTCAGGGGGTCACCTCCTGCACTAGATGTTGTCTTCCAAATATGGTGACAACAGCATCTTCCACCCTACACACGCAGAACCTTGCTGCCCTTCCCATCCCGAGATGACACCTACTATATGTCCCTTTGCCTTATGA
Organism: Petromus typicus; assembly: GCA_004026965.1. NCBI lineage: Eukaryota > Metazoa > Chordata > Mammalia > Rodentia > Petromuridae > Petromus > Petromus typicus. The sequence continues at coordinate 9,532 of PVIR01041135.1, forward strand.
CTACAAGGACTGATGGCTCCCAAAATAGAATGTTGCAGAAAAGATGCTGTATAACCTCCAATCCTGGCTGCGAAGAGACCAGGAAGCTCCCACTAGGGCCTCCCAGGACACCAGCTCTTTGAAGCCAGTGGCCACGCTGCAAGGAGCCCCTGCCCAGGGAGAGGCTGTGGACAGCTATCTTGGCCGTTGGCTGGAAGTGAGGCTCCTGGCAACAGGCAGAAGCATCTACCTGCGGTGGAAAGACTCCTGCAATGATTCCAGCCCCAGCCAGCAAGTTACCTCCAAGCTGTCAGCCGGACACTGGAAAGAAGCAACCAGCACCCCCACAGACCTCTGCCTGACTGACCCACAGAGCCTGCAAGCAGAGCAAAATGGCTTTGATGTCACTCATCCTGGAATGATTTCATTTGGTGCAGTTAACAACTTAAACTTTAAAACATCCAAGTAGCTACCTGCACAGAGTTCCTGCCTCAGGGTCAGCTTGGGAGAGCCCAGTCCAGCGGAAGAGTACCGTCAGGGAGATCCTGGCTCCAGGTGTCCAAGAGAGGCAGCTCACTCCTCCCAACCAGAGGCTTATATCTGGGTCTCAGCGCTCTGGGAACAGATGCACTAATACAATGGGACTGCTACGTGGCCAGGCCTGGCAGGGACAGGGCAAGCCAGCAACCACACAGTCCTGAGTGGGAGAGGGGAGCTCGGACAGAAGTAAGCTGCTGTGATCACCTTAGTCTGTTCAGAGCTCAGGCCCATGCATTTCAGGGAGGAAAACCCTCTCGAGTCCAAAGGTAAGCACCAATCAAGCAAAGGCGACTGTGGCAGTTCCTCCTGCTACAACTGGTTTAGGCATGGATGTGACATAATTCTCACTCCTGGCAGGGTAAGGGTTGGAGGCAACTAAGGAAAGGTTTCCTCACTCTTAAAAAAAAAAAATAAGAGTAGAAGCACAAAGGGGTGTTCCAACTTCTTCTGAATGTGGTTATGTAGAGGTGCGATGCTTTAGGCTGCAGCAGTCACACTGACACTGTGAGGAGCCAGTCTAAGGGTGACAGCAGCCAAAGAGGGGCAGTACGTGGGTCTTCCATGGCATTTGCCCTACTGCCTCTTTACTAACCTCAGCTATACCACCTCCATATCAGAGGGAGCTGGGCCAAGCTGGTTTACAGAGAAGAGTCCAACTCCAGGGGCAAGGCCTCCGTGGGCTCCGCTTCACGACAGAGGCCACAGTGCACTTCCCCCACTGCCTCTTAGCTTGTAACCACGAAGGCTGCTCTGGAAGAGACAGTGTCCTCCTTAATGAAATCCTCTAACTCAGTAACCCCAGGACTGAGGTGCCAGCTCAGCCCTCTTCCTGGGACAAAGTGTAATCTAGGTGCTCATAGGCATTATGTCTGGGAACTGCAGGAAGGCCAAGGTCGAATTCCCAATGCCATTAACATCCTAACACGTAGCCTTCACCACAAGACAGGAAGATCTGCAGATCGGAGGTTTATGCGTCCCTCAGTGCACGAGGACACTGAGACACAGGCAGTCATCTCATCTCGAAGATAGGTGCCACAGGGCAGCCCTGGCCTTGAACCCACCCCCCACCCCCACCCCGAAGCATCCCAGGCTAAGCCGCTAAGGAGAGCCAGAAGAACTCAAAGACGACTCAGAAACTGTCCCCTTCCTGCCTAGCTGTGGTGGTGAGTGGCCCCGGGCTTCGCACTGAGAGGGCCTGAGTCTCACCTTCAGCAAACCCGCCTTGGGCACATGCTTCAGGAACCGGACCTGCTCCCCAGGTCAGCCCACACAGGACGTGGGTACTGGCTGCAGAAGAGGGGGATGGAGCAGATTCCAGAGCGAGACTGGATTGGAATCCAGGCCCAGCCACTTCCCAGCTCCATGATATGGGTAAGTCGTGTAAACTTCTGTCCCTCAGGCTTCCCATCCACAAAATGGGACTAATAATCCTGCCTGCCTCGCAGGGCTGTTTGGAGAAACCTGAGCAGTCCGTCTCATGTCTCCAGGCGCCTCGGCCCTGTTCTCCGAGCCAGGTCCCCAGGGCCCCGAGGGCGCGGCCAGCACATTGGGTTTCGCCAACTCATCCTGGCTCCGCAGGCCGGGCCGCCCCGCCCTCGTCGGCCCGCGGCCCTGAGTCACCGCGCGGCCGCTCCCGCCCCGCGACCTGCGCACTCACCCTGAGTCAGCGGCGGGCGCATCCACTCCCGGGGCTCCGAAGGAGAGACCGCACGGCGGGGCGCCCCCCAGCGGACACCGCGGCCAGGCAGCACCACGGCGGCCGAGAGACGCGCGCGGCGTGCGCCCCCGGCGGCCGCGCGGAATGGTACGGCCCAGCGGGGAAAAGTCAAGGAGGCGGCCCGAGGCAGCGGCGACGGAGGCACGATGGGGCTGCGTGCGGGCGGAGCTCTGGGCAGGGTGGGCGCGGGCCGCGGGACACCGGAGGGGCCGGGGGCAAGCGGCGGGGCGCAAGGCGGCAGCATCCACTCGGGCTGCATCTCCGCCGTGCACAACGTGCCGATGAGCGTGCTCATTCGACCTCTGCCGTCTGTGCTGGACCCGGCCAAGGTGCAGAGCCTGGTGGACACGATCCGGGTGAGGCCCGGGAAGCTGTGGGCCGCCGTGGGAGGACTTCGGGTGAGGGAGGCGCTCCAGACCCCTGACGGGACCCTACGGTTCTGGCTTCTGTTGGAAGCGTCTGGGCTGTGTGACCTTGAGCAAGTGTCTGGCTAGCTCTGAGCCCTGGGCCCTTTGGGACAAGAACTGGCTACGATTAGATAATTAAAACAGGGATCACTAAACTACAGCTTCCGGAAGCTATTTAGTTCCCTTAGTTTCTTGTGCGGTCCTAGAGACACAGGAAGTTTTAGGCAAATTGCTCAAGGTCAGGCACTCTGATGTTCCTAGTGCCCTGCAGTGGGGGACCCCAACACCAACCAGAGATAAACTGTGTGGTCCGCTCTGACTGTTTCGGTGAGTATGTCATGCCTGCGGGGAGGGCCTTGCCTGAACCGGAAGTTGGAGAACAAGAGTCAGCCCGACCACAGAGGAAGGGTTTTCAAAAATGATCACAGAGAAAGGATTTTCAAAAAAGTGGCCCTGGCCGAAACCTGCCAGGTGAGGGACACAGGAACCTGTGTGTCAGCTTAGGCCCAAATGAAGGTGAGCATATGAGACTTATAAGCCCAACAACCACCCTCACAGCCAGCCAGGATGTCTTTCAGTCCCACGGTCTGCACTGTCCCTTTCCTGGCACCTCCTCCCCAGATAGCCCCAGGCCCTGAGTCCATGCAGTTGGAGCCATGCCTCCAGCTTCCTTTGGCTAGGCAATTTTTGGATAGCACTTGTGACCTTCCTGCATTTATTTGCACATTTCACT
>PVIR01041136.1:0-12916 GCA_004026965.1 Petromus typicus
CACCCACCCTACCACCCCCCCATATATATAAAATTTGTTTCCTTACTTTTTTGTTACAATCTCAACATTGTCCCCTTTCACCTTATTTTACATTGAGCATTTTCTATTTCACAATATATAACATACAATGCTAGGACTCATTTACATCTTCATTTTCTCATACCAGAGAAAAGATGCGATATGTATCTATCTGTGAAAATCTTAATTTTTTAAAGTTTTTTTATTGTACATGTGTGCAGTACATAACGTTGACATTGTTGGTGTTGGTACCTGGAAACAATATCTTGATTCTTTTTAATCATCCTGCTCTCCACTCATTTCCTACTCCCTTCATTTCTTGATCTCATTCTTTCCTATTTGTTAATTTTTATTTTTCATTGTGCTCTATGTGGTTGGTTTTCCATCAATAATTTTTTCATGTTTATGTATTCTTTAAAATAATTTGATTTTATTGGTACATTTTATACACATTACTATTTCCCTGCTAGGCATATACACGAGGGAATTAAAAGATTCAAATCACAGTGATATTTGTGCATGCATATTCATAGCGGCTCAGTTTGTGATGGCTAAATCATATTTATATATTTTTAAAATATTTTATTTTTATCTATTTTCTCATTTTTCAATTTTAGTCCTTTTCCCTTGAATATATTCTTTCTCTCTGTTCTCATATCATCCATTTCCTTCTTTTCCTGCCCCGCGCGCATGCGTGTGTGTATGTGTGTATGTATGTGTGTGTATGTGTGGGTATTAATTAAAATTAACAATTTCTTTTGGCCCTACTTGGTCCTAATACCCTTCAATTTTCTTTTGTTAATGAAACTGTAAAAATAGTTTTAAACAAATTTTTATTATATAGTAATATTTGGTTGTTACTCTTTCTACTAGTCTTTCCTCTCAATAAAAAGTGTGGGGTATTAAACCTAGAGCAGAGAATGTGCTGAGTCAAGAGTTCTGAGATGAGATATACTCCGAGTACAAGTCATATTAGGAGAACAAACCAGCTTACTTAGAAGACTCTCACTCAGTGGTGGAAAAGGTATCCACTCCAACACACACAGATTTCAACATTGAAGCAGAAGAAATATGAGAAAATAAGGCAATGAGATGCCTCTGAAATACTTCACAAAAATTTTTTAAAATGTGATTATTGAAATGATCAAAGCACTGAAAAAGTATATAGGTTCTTAGGTGAGCAAATTCAGAAAACATGCAGGATATGAAAAAATCATTTTAATAAAACCACAGAGATTTTGAAAACCAACCCAAAAGAAACCTAGGAAAGCTCAAGAAGGGAGGAGGGAAGGAAGGGAGAGGAGAGGAATGGAGAAAAAAAAGTAATTCAGATTTATTACATAACAGGTACAAATTCCCTATGATGAATATTATCATTATGTATGTCTAAAATGTACCAATAAACAATTAATTAAATAAAAAAGATCAATAATCCAAGTAACTCATCTGAAACTCTGAACAGTAGACCTGATCATGTAGATAAAAGAATATCAGAACTTAAAAATATGATAAGTAAAGTAGAACATTTAGATAATAATAATGGAAAATAATAAGAATGTACAAACAGAATACAAAAGACCTGGAAAATATTGAAATACTACACTTAAGATGTATACGCCTCAATGAATAGACAAATATAAGCATTACTCAAAAAATAATACCTGAAAAATATGCAAATCTAGGGAATGAAATAGATATTCAGGTTCTGGAGATGTTTATAGCCTAAATAGATATGTGCAAAGAAGAGCTTCTTACCATACATAGAGTCACATACTTATAATCTCAGCACTCAGGAGATTAAGACAGGACCATCACCATGAGTTAGAGGCTAGTCTGCACTATATAAGGGAGGTTAAAATCAGCTGGAACTACGTATTGTGACTTTGTCTCAAAAATAAAAACAGGTTGAGATTGTAACAAAAAAGTAAGGAAACAAATTTTATGTATATGGGGCGGTGGTAGGGTGGGTAGGGCTATGGGAATAAATGAGAATTAAGTTGTGTCTTATACTGGTACAAATCCCATTATGGAGTGCAATCATGATGTGTATATTTAATGTACCAATAAAGATTTTAAAAAATAAATTAAAAAAATAAATAAATAAATAAATAAAAACAGGAAGGAAGGAAGGAAGGAAGGAAGGAAGGAAGGAAGGAAGCAGGAGGAAGGAAGGAACTTCTTCCTAACATATTATGGTTACAGTGGTATTACGGCTTATGTCTAGATGTCTGCACAAGGCCTCATTTGGTCACCTTTGAAAATTCCCAAAGATGGCTGGATCTAGAGTGTGTGATGCTAAAATTGATTCATGATCCAATGCTACGTTGTCCCAGTCATGAATTATTCTCTTCTATGATGCTCCCCTGCCTTGAAACCAATTAATTATAGACAAACCTCTTAAAATTTGGGCTAAATAAACCTTCCTCCTCCAACTTTGGATGGTAGATATTTTGTCTCAGCAACAGGAAAAAAGTAAGATAAATGCCAAAAAATTAGAAGAAAGAATGTTAAAATATGCAAGAAAGAAACAAGAAATTTCTTTAATTGTCATAGCACAAAAATAACTTCAGACATTTGGGAAACTGGATAGAGAAGATGTGGTTCTTTTATAGAATGCAGTATTACTCTGCCATTAAAAATGATAAGATTGAGTCATTCGTACTCAAGTGGGTGTTCCTTGAGGACATCCTCATAAGCAAAATAAACAGGTCACAGATGTGTAAATATTGTATTTTTTCTCAGGTATGAGAAAATGAAGTTGTAAATGATTTGTAGTATGTATACTTGATATTGTGAAATAGAAAATATTTAAAATGGAAGATAATATAGGGGGGTAAATAACAAGGGGAAAATGAATGTGGTAATAATAAATATTATTTATAAAATTCATAATAAATATTAAATATTTAATATATAATTATATATATTTATATATTTAATATATAATTTAATATATATTAAATAAATATAAATATTAAATAAATATTTTTATTTTCATTGAAAAAGATTTACTCAACATAAACAGGCTGAAATGCAGTAATAGTGAGTGACTTTCATACTCACTTCTCATAAATATGTTACTGTAGAAAAAAATAACAGTTAAACAAAAATAAATCAAACTCAAAACCAATGAAAGAAAAGAAATAATAATGATCAGAAGTAAAGTTAATGAAACAGAGTAAATAATCAGTGCAAAGCACCAATGAATCAAGTAGTTGATTGACGAACTAGTCCAACTGACCAAAAGAAAAGGATTAAAGTTAATAAAATTTTTTAAAAATGGAATATTATAATAAGGATCATTGAGCTATGTTTAAAAATTGTATACTCTAATAAACTGAGAAACATAGAAGAATGAAATAAATTTACAAACACATATGACTTTTGTAGACTAAACCAAACTAATGTTTAAAAAAAATAAACAGATTGGGCCGGGGAGTTAGTTCAGTGGTTCCGGTGCCTGTCTTGCAAGTGCAAGGACCCGGGTTTGATCCTCGGTAACCACATACCATATTGGGTGCGGAGACTCACACAGCAGCAGCAATCAATACCACATACCACAGTGCCAGGCGTGGTGGCTTATGCCTGTAATCTCAGCACTCGGGAGGCAGAGGCAGGAGGATTGCTGTGATGTGAGATTGAGGCTGAGCTCAGGGCCAGCCCGAAATACAAAGTGAGACCCTGTCTCAAAAAACCTAAAATAATAATAATAATAATAATAATAATAATAACAATAATAATAATAATAAACATTGATAACATACAGTGAGACTAAAGGCAAAATAATAAGTTTCTGAACAAAGAAAACTTAAGGAAGAAAAATATTTTTTTTAGCATACCATTGAATTGTATTGCTTTTTTAATTGAATGTATACATTATGATCACATTCATCATTGAAAATATGTATCTGTACATGATATATTTTGATTCACATTTTTTCCATTCTTCTACCCTCCCTTCATCTCCACATACCCCCATATATATAAGCTTCATTTCCATTTTATCCTTTGACCCTCAAATTTTTTCTTTCCCTTCTTTACTATCCCCCATTGATCCCCTCCCTAGATCTTTTTCCACACATCTGTAAAGATAAACTTGAGACATTTGTAGCTAAATGGGAGGACATTGAAGCCATACTCATAAGTGAAATAAATAGGACACACATGTGTAAATTCCATATTGTTCCTTTTTTATGAGAAACTGAAGTTGTAAATGACGTCCAAAATATATAATTGTATTGTAAAACAGGAAAGAAATGTTCAAAGAAACAGGTGCACTGATGAATTTTATTAGACTTTGAAAGATGAACTTATGCTAATACTCTTCACATGATTTCATGACATAGAAAGGAAAAAAAAAAAACTTCCAAACTCATTCTATGAATACAATAACACCTTAGGACTAAAACTGGATATGATACTAAAAACCATAACTATGCATCAATGTTCTTGATTAACATGAGTGTAGAAATTTGCATCAAAATCTTGAAAATATTTTAATAACACATTAAAAAGATTGTACAACATTATTTCATCCCAGAAATACATGGATGATTCAACATATGCACATCAATAAATATAACATCAGATAAAGAAATTCAAGGTGGAAATCTCAACTCAAAATACCTCCATCCGTCCAGAAACATCCTGTAACAAAATTCAAAATCCCTTCATGATAAAAATCCTGAAGAAACTACCTCTTTCTTGATAATAAAAGATCACCTATGACAAACCAAATATCACCAGAATAAAGAAAAACTTAGAACATATCCTTTAAAATTAGAAACAAAACAAATGTGTCTATTCTCCTGCGCAAAAGAAGGTGATAGTAACAAAAAAAAAAGGAAACAAAGCTATGTATATAGGGGGTGGGAGTTGCAGGGTGGGTGGGAAAAGGGTAAAAAAAATGAGAATCAAGTTGTGTCATATTCTGGTACAAACCCAATCTTGAATGTGATGATAATGTGTATTCATAATGCATCAAAAAGATTGGAATTTAAAAAAAAAGAATTGTAATAGAAAAAAATTGGAATTTTAACTGGAAAAGTAAGCAAGAGGGGAAAAAAAGGAAATAAATAGGAAATGAAGAAGTCAAATTAATCCAATTTTAAATCACATGATCTCACATTTATAAGAATCTAAAAACTCCACATCATGACTTTATAATCTAATAAAAACAAACTGGGAAGATACAAACTCAATTTACAAAAATGGATGAGTTTTCTACACACCAGTAATGAGTACATTGAGAAATAAATCATCAAAACCATTCTATTCTCAATTACTTAAAAATACCTAAGAATCTACTTAATGAAAATAACCTAATAGAAATAAACCTTAGTTAACTAAAGTGTTAAAAATCATACAAGATTAGAGAAAGAAAATTTAAAAGACATTAGACATTATAAGATGTAACAATCCTCCTGGTCATGGAGCAACGGAGTTAATATTATTCAAATGACCATTTTGGATAACATGTTCAATGTTAACCCCATCAGAACGTCAGTGACACGTCAAGAAACAGGAAAAACAATCCTGAAATTCACTTAGAAACAAAAGACCTGGAATATACTTACCAATAGGAGACCAAATAGCAAATCTAAGTTGCTACAGCAATCCATATCAAAATATGTTATACAGCCATAGTAACAAAGACAGCATGGCACTGGCATACTAATAGAAACTGATGAATTACAATAGAGAACAAGGTAACAAATCCATGTAGTTGATGCTTGAAAAAAATGGCCAAAAATGTACAGTGAAGAAAAGACAGTCTTCTTAACAAATATTGCTAACAACACTGGGTATCCATAAGTAGAAGACTGAAATTAGGTCCCTGTCTCTCACTCTGTACAAAAATAAATTCAAAATTATCAAAGACCTGAATATAAGAATTTGACATTGAAACTGCTAGAAGAAAACTTAATTAATTGAAGTTACAGTCACAGAAAACTTCCTAAAAACAAAACAAAAACCCTAATAGCTCAGAAAATACTAACAAGAATCAACAGATGAGTTAGATTTGCCACTCTTCCAACAATGGCTGAATATTCAGAATATGTTAACAACTCAAAAACTTAACACCAACAGAATATATAATTAAATCATAAATGTGCCAAAGAGCTGGAGACATTACTCCTAAAACCAGGACACAGGACCAACTAGTGTATGAGTAAATGTTTAACACCTTCATCAATCAAGTAGATTCAGGTCAAAACTACAGTGCATCCCATGCACAATGGTTATTACCAAGAGTAGAAAAACTAAATGCTGGCAAAGATGCTGGGGGGAAAAAAAGAATCCCTTCACTGTGGGTAGAGAGTTACATTAGCACATCCAATATGAAAATCAGAATGGAGAATCCTAATAAATCTAAAAATAAAGCTACCTTTAGATCTACTTAGGCTATTACTTAATACATACCGAAAGGAATTGAAGTCAGCATCCATACATATACCTATATACTTGTGTTTATTGCAGTTTAACTCACAATAGGGAGCACAGAAACAGCACTGGCACCTGTCCGTTGATGAGAAAAGATAGAAAATGAGATCTATAAACACAATGCAGAAAAATGAAATGGATCTGGAAATCACCATGTTAATTAAGCAAAATAAACCAGACTCAGAAAGACAAACATGCTGTATTTTCTCTCATCCATGGAATTTAGACATTAACATAAAGTGAAAAAATACTAGAGGGGAGAAGTAATCACTGGGAAGGAGAGGAAAGTGTAAGGTAAGATTATGTAAGTTAGAAGAAACCAAAGTATGTCATGTATATGTACAAATATGCCAAAATGGAACCTGCTATTCTGTAATTAATATGAATTGATAAAATAAAAAGGAAAGCTGAGAAGAAAAAAGGGGGGAAAGATACAAAAGAAGGAGGAGAAAGAAAACCTGAAAGATTAAAGTGACATCTACAAAGCTAGGTGTCACTCATCTGAAAGTGCAAAGGAATGCTCAAAAGGTGTCAAGTGCAAAGTACTGTAGAGGGTTAAATGCTTGATTCCATGACTGACTGGTTTTTTCTCTTCCTCTTTTGTCAGCTCTACTTGTGCTCCTTAGAACATACTTGAACATTGTATGCCTGATTTTAGAACCTCCAAAACACTTCAGTGAAACAAAAACATCACTTGTCTTCAAGGAATTTCCAATATAGTGATGAAGACTAATGAATGGTACTCACCCATCTACTGAAGCGGAAGAGAGTCAGGAACAGGTTCCTGGGAGAAATGAATCCAAACTAGCCCTAAACAAATAATAATTTTTAAAAAGAACAATAACGTTAAGGAAGACATGTTTGCCAAACTACCCTGTGAGAAGAAACAGCACTATGAAACATTCAAGTGTTAGTATAAGTGACTATTTAAATTTTTTTAAAATCATTAAAATACAGGACATTTTCTTTAATGTTTCTTAAAATATTATCCTACATTTTAACACACTCATTATTCTTGACACTTTCTGAAGCAGTTCCTGAAGTCTTTTTCTGTGACTTTATGAGGTGTTATCCAAAATACAAAGGGCTGAGGATTTAGCTCAATGGCAAGGTGTCTGCCTGGCAAGTGCAAGGTCCTGAGATTGATCTTTGGTAACAACAACAACAACAAAAAAGTGGAAACTGCTGCTTTATCCAATAAAAAGGTAGACTTATAAAAGCTGTATGGTGTGCCTGCTTAAACTTTATTCTCTGCATCTGGTACCATGTGAATTCGGGCTCCATCCCAGTTCAAAGTGACCTTCAAAAGTAAATGCTTTGAGAGCTGGACATTTAGCTCAGTGGTTCCAGCTCCTATCTTGCAAGCGCAAGGATCCGGGTTTGATCCCCGGTAACCACATGCCATACTGGATGTGGAGACTCACGCCCAGCAGCAGCCAGTAGCACATACCACAGTGCTGGGCGTGGTGGCTCACGCCGGTAATCCCAGCACTCAAGAGGCAGAGGCAGGAGGATTGCTGTAATGTGAGTTGGAGGCTGAGCTCTGGGCCAGCCTGAAATACAAAGCAAGAGCCTGTCTCAAAAAAACAAAACAAACAAACAAAAAAAAGTAAATGCTTTGAGTCAACTCAGAAAATCAAGGTAGCCACAAAAACATCCCTGAAGAAACTCACAAAAGAGAACTTCAGAACTATTTCAGAAAATGTCAAAGAAAAAATTAGATGAGGGTGTTTAAGTCAAAGGGAGATAGATTTTCATGGGGACTGGCAATGTGTCTTTTACAGTACAATGGTTAAAAACTCAACATTTGGTATTATTTTTTATTATATCTTATAAAGTACTGAGTATTTGCATAAGATTGAGTGAGTGCATAAAGAAAGGAGGATTACAAGCAGACTAACATTACTGGAACTTTGAGTCTAGAAATGAAAGCAAATGTAAGACACTGGACTAAGTCTTACATGAGTCTGTATATTTCTAAGAAATTAAACTGCATTCATTAAAAAATGAATCCCTTCAGTCATGGTGCAATATGAAATAGGAGAAAGTGAGATAGCAGAAGGAAAATCAAGTGAGAATTTGAACTAAAATAGTTCCCTATTGAAGACAGAGGCAGAAATACCCAGGGAGGATTCACAGGCACAACCTAGGTAAAATAAACAATTGCATAAGAATTTTACAAATGTTTAGATGAAATGGCTATTTAAATGCATGCATGATTAGATTAGCTAAAGAACATACAAGAAATAAGTTTGATTGGTGTTCTGTTAGGATGCTGAAGACAAAATATGCTAGGTTCAATCCCAGGCAAGTCTTCATGTAACCTGTTTAAAATCTAGTTATACATTTTAATGAATCACTAGAACTTGGGCCAGAAGCAGAGTTGAGTTCATAAACCATCGCTAAAAACATGAGGGATAAATATTCTATTCAAAATATGGAATTACCAAGAGAATTTAATTTACATACAAGATTTGTTTAATTTCTTCTTATTCATGAGCCTGAATTGTTTTTATCCCGAGGAAGAAATTTTTAAAACCTAGAGGTATTTTTTTAATAACAAAGAATGAAATTCTACAAATGACTTGTCATGTAAGAAGTGTGGTACCTGAAAGGGGTGATCATGTGGAGGATGCCTAGAGCAGCATCAAACTAGAGAATGGTAAAGGAGCAATCGTCAGTTACAAGTTCTTTTTCATTTTAATTTTACATTCACAAGATGATAAAAGATGTTTCCTTTGGCTTGCTTCTCTTTACCCTCTGGGCTGATATATGTATAGGTTTTTAAATGCAAGTTATTACACCATATACAGCAATGCTTTGGTAATTAAAAAAAAAAACAAAAAAAAACCTTTGAAGCGAAAGTTCTGCAATATAGTTTTGTGCTAAGCCAATTCCCATGGCAGCTCTTCATGAAGAATCCAATAGCAATTCTTTAATGGCATAAATTCTGATTTTTGCTGCCTTTCCTCCAATGCACTCAACATCTTTCTCAGTCATTATAGTCATTATGCAAAGTGTGTAGGTAGCCCTTTCACTTCTGTCTGAGATTAAGGTATTAAATATTTATTAAGGTCTGAGACAAGTGCTGATCCAGCCTAAACATGCTGCATTCCACCACCTTACAGCAAATTAGCCTCAGAGAAGGACTGTGTGCCAAATTCTAGAAGAGCTTTGGCAAGAAAATTACTAAATCAGAGACCTTTTACCTGGTACTGATCCTCACATAAAATGTTCATGTTTGTATAAATATCTTCACAAAAATTATTTGAATATAAGTGTTGGAAGTCAAGGGAAGGGATTATTTGTCAAGTTTTAGAAAGATTTTAGCAAGTGGATTCCCAGATTCACTAAATCAGAAGATTTCTGACTGGATTCCAAATTCATATATATATTTTATCTTTGTTACCTCCACCTTGTGACTGGCAGGGTTTATGAATAACAGACATCACACCAGGTATTATATGGAAGTTATTAAATTTTCTTCAGCCATAGTGTTATTTATATCATTTTTTGTTGACTTGAAAAATCCAGGTTTTAACTTCTCTCTATGATTAGGCTTTTGTCTGAGGAGACTTGCTTTCCTCTGAGCCTATCTTCTGTGTGCATGTGATCTGAAATCTAGACCAACGTGCTTTTCCTGGACTCAGACACTTGTGCACTTTACCAGAATCACTTTTTAAAGGCAGTAGTTCTTCAGATAATTTGCATTCAGTAGACAAAACAGCCCTATTTTAGTGGCAGTGAGCAAGCTATTGCTGCTACTTTTTTGTCCTGATGTTTGATAATAGAATGTGAAAGAGAGGCTAGTAAAGAGAGATGTGCCTATGTTCAGAAGGGAAGGATGATAGGTGAGATTTTTTTAGAGGTAATGAAAAGAGCCTAAGTCCTAATGGAAATTAATCCTCACTATTTTTTTTAATACATGCAACACAGGTTTGATTGCTACCATACATTTCAATGAGATATCATATTTCAAAAGGTTTTATGTGCATTTCCTTATTCCAGCTATTCACAATCCAATACTATACAGAGGAGAATAGTACAGCAGTGAATTTACCTTCTAATGTGTTATTATGCACCTAATTTTTCACAAGGAATTTTTTAAATACAAAGGTATGTTTCCGGTTGGAGGAGTTAAGAATTTGCTCTGGTTTTAAATTACAGCTATGTCATTAAAAAAAGATATGCAAGCATTTAGCTGTCACAGACTTTACCAGTTTAGTTGTACATGGATTTTTAATTGAAAATGGAAAGCTAATACAAATTTAAAGATATGTTGTCGTTGAGGTAAATGTGAATATTACCTTTTATTTTTATCCAACAGAGGTTTGTTGGAATTAGAAAGAAAATGATGGAATGAGACAGCAGACAACAGAGAATAACTGTAGTTTGTACTTTACACAAAGTCTGATGTTTCAAGTTGGCACAGGCTTGTTTTGAGCTAGCAGAATCTTTATTGATATTTTCTAAAAGGAAAAAATAAAAGCTAGTATGTTTCTTATGAGATAATTGGAAAAACACTTAAAGTATATGCACAAAATTTTACTGGAGTAGAAAAGTTGTGTTGGCTGTTTGGAACTAAAGCAAATTTAGAATGTATACACTAAACCCAGTTTCTTAATCTTCCACTGCAGGTCAAGTCACGGTCTTGGCACAATGACTCTCTTTTTAAAATGACTAAATATGAATCTACTTACAGACATTCAAATGATATAGAAATCCACTGTAAATGTTATCGGTTCTAGAAATATTTGTCTGTACCTCCACTGTAAATTGTAAAATCAGTTTATTATGTTCTAATTTTATGAGCAGTAAAACTGAAACTTCTGGGTTAAATTATTGTGCAGTCAATTACCAGTTGTTTCTAGAATCCAAACTTAATGCATTAAATTTTTTCTCTTTTGTTTAGAACAATTTACTGAAAACATATTTCTTCAGGGCCTGGGATTTAGCTCAGTGGTTCTGGAGCCTGTCTTGCAAGCACAAGGACCCGGATTTGATCCCCGGCAACCACATACAATACTGGGTGTAGAGACTCTTACCCAGCAGCAATCAGTACCACATACCACAGTGCCAGGCTTGGTGGCTCACGCATGTAATCCTAGCACTCAGCAGGCCGAGGCAGGAGGATTCTTGTGAGTTCAAGGATGAGATCAGGCCCAGCCTGAACTACAAAGCAAGACCCTGTCTAAAAAAAAAAAAAAAAACATTTTTCTTCAGGGCATAAGACACTATTTTAACAAAGCCTATGGAATTACATTCATGTGTTCACTAAACAGAGATATCTCTGAAGAAACTGGTGTGGGTGTTTTCTCAGTATGTGGAGCCCAAGGGATACAGTGACAAATTCCTCTAGACAGAATCTCCTGTTGGTTATAGGAATGGATCATAGTAAAAGTACTGGTAATTCCCACATGAATTATTTCACTTACTATGGTTTCTTTCATGCAATAGAAAGTTCAGTTTGTGCATATAAAAATTCAAATCTGTTCATAGTCCATGTCCTGAATATTTCTTACAGGTTGTTCTGGATTTTACTCTAAAATGTAATAGCTCTTAACAATAATAAAAGAGGGAGAAAGAAAGGGGAGGAAGGAGGAAAAAAAGAGAAGGAGTGAGGGAGAGAACAAAGGAAGGAATCCTAGAAGTTTGGGAAGAATGGTGAGAAAACAGAGCCCAGTGTGCTCTTGTGGAAATGTTAATTAATGAAGCCAGGGGGGAAAATAATAGGAGTTATTCAGAAGCTTAAAAAGACAGCTAGCATATGATGTAGTAATTTCATCATTGAACATATAGTCAAAGAAATGAAATCAATATGTCAATGAGGTTTCTACTTTTCTATATCTCTTGTATTATTCACAAATGCCAAGAGTATCAATCTAAGTGCACACTGCCTAATGAATAGAGAAATGTGAGAGATGTGTGTGTCTGTCTTGACAGTATTATTTAGCTTACAAGAAACTTTAAAAATATCCTGTAACTTTCATAAAGGAAGCTGTAGGACATAAACCAGGCACAGAAAATCAAATATTCCCCAGTCCAATTTATATATAGTATCTAAAAATGTTGACTTTATGGAAGTAGAGATTAGAGTGGCAACTGTTGGGGACTAGGAAAATATGGAGGAGAATAAAGAATATTAATTGAGATTCAGTTAAGATGAAGAACTTTTGAAAATCTGTTTTACAGCACACCAACTCCATGTTGGTGTATACGTGAACTAATGTTGTATATGTGAAAATTATGAAGCAAGTAAAGGTGAAATGTTTCCATTACAAAAAGAAATCACAGCTATGAAAGTGTTGGGAACCACCCTGTTTGAAAATTGCAAGGTCAAAATTGACCAGGCCTTCCTGCCTGCAGACGGACCTTGGACTTGACTTTTGTCTTCATCTCTGGTAGCAACAGGGACTCAATGGCCCCACCTGCTGTGATACTTCAGGGCAGAACT
>PVIR01041137.1:0-12915 GCA_004026965.1 Petromus typicus
GCTCCTCATTCCCCACACTGTGCTCCAGCTCAGGGCCTCATTACTGCTGGTCTTATTTCCTGCAGTAGTTTCTTGCCTGGCTCCTGTATTTTAATCTCTGCAACCCTTGAATCCATCATGCTACTTAAGTACTTCCCTTTAATTATACTCTCCTACGGTCAGGATCCTTCTGAAAAGGATTCAGATTCTCAACTCTGCTCTTTCAAATCATACATTTTGGATTCTTTTTTGTTTGTTTGTTTGTTTGTTTTTGTTTTTGTTTTGAAACAAGGTCTCGCTTTTGTAGTTCAGTCTGTCTCCGAGCTCAGCCTCAAACTCACATCATAGCAATCCTCTTGCCTCTGCCTCCCAAGTGCTGGGATTACAGGCCTGAGCCACCACGCCTGGTACTGTGGTAAATGGTACTGGTTGCTACTGGGTGTGAGTCTCCACACCCAGTGTTGTATGTGGTTACCGAGGGATCGAACCCCGGTCCTTGCACTTGCAAGACAGGTGCCAGAAGCACTGAGCTAAATCCTTGGTCCTTATATGTTGGATTCTTTAGATCCATGATTTGCACCATTTTCAGTTCTTATGCAAACACATTGGTGAATATGATAAAAGTCAGTAACCTTTTTAGATAAACCTCAATTACATTTATTTTCCATCTAATTTGCAGACACCCTGAAAAAAATACACAGGATTAAGGACTTTTGCATCACTTTTATTCACTCAACACATCAACACCTATTAGTGGTCTTTAATTATATGGTGATCACTGTTCTTGGTGCTGAGGAGAGATGCAAATTCTTCCCAACTTGATAAATAGTTTCAAAGAAATCACAATAAAAATTATTAAAGTTTGTTTGGTTAGTAGCAACAATCTGATGTAGCTGTTTATATGGAGATGCACAATAACTAGAAAACCCAGTACAATATTGGTAAAAAAGAATAAAGTTGGTCGACTCAATTTCAAGACTTACAATAAATCTATAATAGTCAGGACGTGTGATAATTGGTAAAAGAATAAACAAATAAATCAGTGGAATAGAACATAGCCATGAATATGGTCAACTGATCTTTGATAAAGACAAAGTCTTTACAATATTACCCAAAACTCACACTCTTAACTATTTACCCAGAATTAAAGTTATGACCACACAGAAACCTGCACACGTGTGTTTACAGCAGCTTTATTCATAACCAACTTGCTTTAAAACTTAGAACCAACTAAACAACCCTTACAGAGTGAGTGGATGGATGCACTCTGGTTAACCCAGAAAATGAGATATGATTCAGTAATAAAGAGCAATTAGCTATGAGACCATACACAGACATGGAGGAAGCCAATCTGAAAAGACTTGTTGTTACCTAATGTCAACTATGCCAAACTACTCCAAGTGATGCTACAGAGGTTTTGAACATGCAGAATGCTCCACACTACGGATTATGCTGTGGACTTTGGGTGACTGATGGCTCCATGCAGATTTGTGAGCTGCAGCAAATGCACCACTCTGCTGTGCGATACTGAGTGGAGGCAGTGACAGTGTGTGGTATATGAGAAATTCTGCAGCTTTCTATCAGTTTTGCTGTGAACTTAAAACTGCTCTAAACATTAAGTCTTAATAATAAACCTGACCGTGTTCACTCATTCGCCACTTAGGACTTGCAGCAGCTTCTCATTTTTCCCTTGCTGGGCTAATGCTCCAGGGGTCCTATGTTCTCTGACCTTGGCTAAAAGAGACCTTCAAGTGTTCTGAGTATTGTACCTGCAAGCAATGGAAGATGAGTTGAATGATTCTACCAAAATTCCCCAGCGAGGCAGATTTCTGTAACATCACTACTGGCCTGATGACCCGTCTAGAGATGTCCAGTCTCATGGTCCTAAAGGGTATTGCTTGGGAGAGCAGGTTCACAATTTCTTAATGCCTCATAAATACATGCTTGCTGTTTTGTCTTCGTGGCAATGTGCACTGAATCCAGGACATCACACTGAGCTCTATCTCTCGCTCTCAGCCTCTTCATCATTTGTAAAGATAGGATCTAGCTAAGTTGGCAAGGCTGAGGTTGGACCTGTTAGCATCCTGCTCAGCCTCCCAGCATGTACCACCATGCACAGCTAAAGATATATTCTTTACCAGACAATAGTAAGAAATGAAAATTTATTATGTATGCTGGTAATAGTTTTATATTTTTAATATTCTCATCATGATGTAACTCAGAAAGTGGAATTTTATAGAAATTCTTTGCTAAATAAGTCAAATCTAATATTTTAATTTATATTGAAGTTGGAAATATTTTTGTGACCACCATTCATATTTGTTCAAAGTGAATTGATGATTTTTTAAAATTACTATTCTTATAGTCATATGTTATGATCTGAAAATAATAAATCTATGAATTATTTTAGGTCCTAAAGTGAAATATGATCCTTTGAAAGACAGATCTCATGCACAAATTATTTTGAATAAACACATTTTGACTGACATTAAATATTATTAAAAATATGATTGTAGAAATAAAAGATTTTAAAAATGCCTTTTTTGGTAACATATAACTATTGCCTAGCTAGACATCTAAACAGAGCTTATATTTTTCCATTTAGTATTAAAATAAGACGTTAGTATTAAAGCTTTAAGTCACATAACTAGTTATTAGCATATTGACAATAGTCTCTAAAAGGAAATAATCACTCGATTCTCTGCTGTATGTGAAGATTTGTAATGACATTGAGCTGACTTGCCTGACAATCACAGTGAAGTATTTTTAGCCAAGTCTGTTATTTTTTAAATGTGCTGTGTCTGATTTCTAGCCTGTAGAGTACTCCCTGGTCAATGTGTAAATTGATATTCAGATCATTTCTCTGGGTTACTTATTCTGGAAATTAATTTTTATCACTCAGATTTGATTTTACTAAAAATGTAGTCTTGCTAGCTAGACATCTAAACAGAGCCTGTATTTTTTTATTTGGCATTAAAATAAGAAGTTATTATTAACTAACATCTATACATAAATTTCATAGCTGTTTTTCCTCTAAGAATATCAGTAAAAGTCAAAGGTACTTATTGTTGTTATTTTTTTGTTTAATAAAAACATGTCTGAAAATGCCCACTTGCATGGAGATTAATCTCATTAATGAACATATTACTGCTGTACTTGCCACAAGGTGATATTTCTTCAGGCCAAAAGCTTATGCTTATTTCAATATTTTTATAGGTCCTAGGTTGCATATTGATCTTGGGGGAATAATATTTTATCCAGGTTATACTTGGGATACATTCGCTCTTTGTTACTTAGAGAAAACTATGATGGTATCCAGTCTTCTTGGATGCAGAGAGGAAATGATACGGTTCAAGTCGGAAGGAACGAGGGCTGTGCACAGGGAGAGGGAGGGGGCTGAACTGACGGATAAACAAGGGGTGTGGAGGGGCACAGAGCAATTCCAGTTCAGCAGCTACAAGCTGCAGCACAAATATTTGGGCTCTTTAGGCTTCCCAACATTATTGCCCAATAAGAGAAGCCAACATTCATTTCAGGAAGTGTGCACAAACCTACAAACTGTGATGCTGGTAAGAATTTTAATCACTACTGGTACAAATCCCCATTATGGAGTGCAATCATGATGTGTATATTTAATGTACCAATAAAGATAATTAAAAAAAAAAAAAAGAATTTTAATCACGCCAACCCACGGGCTCTTCGTGCAGTTCAGTCTCTCATCATTTGTTGAATGCCTCCAGGAATTAAATATTAAAGGGAGAAACATAGAGCAGACTGGGAAAAGTAATCTGTAAGCCAAGTACTGTAAATAGAAGTAAAATGTTGGGCTGATTAACGATAATTTAATAATTTCTCACCATACCAGATTACAATACCAAAAGAAAGTGTGTGGCTATTTGAATGTTTAAAATTTATACACAGTTCTGGTGTTCAAAGCTTAAATTTATTTGGATATTACAGTTTTTAAGAAACATGAAAATCACTAGTTGTAGTTTAAAACTATATGTACAATTGGGTCTCATAGGCAACTAGAATAACTTAGACAATAGAAAAATTGGAGAAAAAAGAAAAAAATTCAGAATATCTACTCTTTTTTTTCTTTTTAATCAGAATATCTACTCTTACTCCTCGATCTTATTCTTTCTCTTACTAATGGCGTCCAACTGTCAATTAGGTTCTTGCCGTGAATGACACGCTGTGACTTCCTAGAACACTTCTTAAGTGTTTAAAGCAAAACTGCCTTCCCACGGCACACAGAAAAGGTCATATTCTGGGTACTAGCGAAATTTCCAATGGCAGTTAAGACTTGCTCGCTTATCTTTTTAGCTAGTAAACAATAGCACTGCGGGACGTGGCCCTCTATTTGACGCCTTCTCATTCCAGAGGAAGTCCAACTATTCTGGAAGAGTATAAATGCTGAAAGATAAACTGGAATTGCCCTGTCCGGTCACTGCTTGGATGAGCCCGCTGCCGGCTAGTAGGTTTCACGTGTTTCTAATGTGGCTCTCAGTCCTTCATCTTCGCTAAAAATGTGGAAACCAGTGAGATACACCTGTGGTTGCCCACGTCTCTGCCCTGGCGACCCAAAACTAAGCTGCCAGCTTTCCAATTCTCAGTGTCACTATTTCGCACTTAATTTAACTTGATTTGTCCCACTCACCGTGGGTTGACCTTCTGTATCACACCGCTCGCTGTTTTTTTCGCTAAGACATTTTGACATGTCGCTGATGACCCTTCCCTCTCGGAAATGTTCCCTTGTGACATTGACTGATCGAGAACGCTGTGCTTCCGTACTGTGGGGATTTTGTTATTTTGTTTCTACTTCCCACATGTTAAAATCAGTTCGCATCACTTCAATACCGCTTTTCAGCAGATCACCACTTCTGTCTCAGCTCAGAAACCATAAACATGAGCTGAGTATGCGGGACCCCAGTGACGGGGTCAAGAGCAAACCCGGTGGCGGCTTTCCCGTCCTGTGTCTGACTGACGGAGGTGGCACAGCTGCCGGGCAAACTCAGTAGAGTTACATCAAATAAACTCCATTACCCTCCCTTAGAAAATCTCACCTGACAACCAAGTCTTAGCTACAACTGTAACTAACAAGGATTAATATCTAACTCCATTGAGAAAAGATGCAAGGGAAGGGAAAATTTTAAAAATATATAACAAATGGATTGCCAGATAATCCCCATAGTTGCCAAGTGGTGAACATTAAGGTTCTGTGTTTGGTTGCTTATTTTCCTTCAAAAGAGAGTGGGGGGCTGCTCTGAGATTAAGTTCCCTGGGCTTTAGTCCTACAACTAAACACACTAGGAGAGGAGCTTGTTCCTTGCCAAGGGGGACGTCAGTCACTGAGACCTGGGCCCTACTTCTCAGCCACCTTTTATCGACATCACATCACTTTCCCACTCACTATGTTTTCATATTTAAAATGGAAGACCTGGAGTTTTGGACCCTGGAGTACTAACACTCCAATGCGGCAACTTTACTGTGTTTCTTTTCTTACTGTGTTTCTGTTTCTCTCTTACCTGAAATTTATTTATTTTTTTTTTAGGTTTTATTTATTTATTTATTTATTTATTTTGAGACAGGGTCTCAGTTTGTAGTTCAGGCTGGCCCTGAGCTCAGCCTCCAACTCACATCACAGCAATCCTCCTGCCTCTGCCTCCCGTGTGCTGGGATGACAGGCGTGAGCCACCACGCCCGGCAATGTGGTATGTGGTACTGATTGCTGCTGGGTGTGAGTCTCCATGCCCAGTATGATGTGTGGTTACTGAGGATCGAACCCGGGCCCTTGTGCTTGCAAGACAGGGGCCGGAACCACTGAGCTAAACCCCCAGCCCCTCTTACCTGAAATTCTCAGAAAACAAACACCCTGCTCTTTGCTGCACATTCATTACTTTTGTGACTAGTTGCTGACTCTGTGAGATTATATGACCTCAAAGCAAGTATGTTGTTCGTGGTGAATATCACTCATACGTAGAGAAAGCCCATTTGTAGTATGTGTATCAGCCATTAACGTACACAATTCACTAAACATTGACAGAGTTCTCACCGACACGTGCAGCTTATTGTACATACTGATGCCTTTCTACTTACAATAAAGTTACACTAATCAAACGTTGAAAATGTATTTCATAGACCCCTCTTACAGCCATTAGAGCCTAGCAATGCGTCACAGTGCAGGGTACTGGCTGTCTGTCCCATTGAGCCACATCTCAGAGACAAAAGAACATGGAGCCCTGGGATGCTAGCATAGGGAAAGATCAAAATTCAAGTTTTAAGACAACATTTCTCCTGGGTGTGTATTGCATTTGCAACCTCTACAGTGGAAAAAATCATCCATTGAACCATAGTGATTTGGGGAACACTTGCTTCTAGAAATGCGGGGCAGACAGAGTAGTAACTGGCCAACTCAAAGGATCATACGCAGAGCCTCAGAAATCATTGTCCTGGGCCTTGGACACAGGTGTACAGTTTATCGCTATGCATTTTCCTCTCCTCCTAAATTCCTTTCAATCTGTTAATGCATTTACTTGTTAAGAAAATCTTCCTGCTTTACACTCATGTTAATGATTCATGGCCAAACTGTGACAGGCGCTGCCTGGAAAGCACTGTTTTCTCCCAGACCTTCGAGATATCTTCATTTCTTCTCCACGTTCAGAGCGCCCCAGTTATCTTTGTAACCATTCACTCTTTATTCAGTTGTTTCTTCATTTAAATATAGTTTCTTTCAAAGCATTTTCACTTCTTTAATCTTTCTGAGTCTCATTTGTCTCATTTGCAAAATAGAAGACTTTGCATAATTTAACTCCTGCCACACTTTCCTCTAAAACATCATTTTCCAAGCCTGAACTAAATCAGTCTTTGGCTCCTTAATGCCACTAGAAGATGTAAAGAGCGCATTCTGCACTTTATCATCCCGACACCCCGTGAGGAGATGGACTGACATTGAGCACATTTGTCACGTTCCCCCAGCTGACACTGATGCATTGATCACCTCTGTGTTTCTCATTTATATTCTCTGCAAGTGTTTTCAGTTAGGGGACATTTGTCAATGTTTTACAAAATTTCTGAGGTACATTAATTTTATTGTGTCATTATCTTTAAAGATTTCTTATTTCTTTACATTCATAAAGAAATACAAATTAATGATGTTATGTGTGATTTCCTAATCGTTTAAAACCACGGAATGTGAGGTTAATTCCATTCAGCTAAAAAAAGGTCAGCATACTAATAATCCTAGAAGTACTACATTTATCCCATATTTAAAGATTGAGAGAGACAGATGCTGTACAACTGTTGCCCTAAACTCAAACGATCAGAACAGCATCACAGAGTAAACTAGTTTTGTCATGTCCACTAGAACCCTGATGGGCTTGACCTAACTAGATATTTACAAGTCAGTACAAAATTATGAAGACTAAAACAGCGCTGTGGTTCTCCAGAGACTTCACTCTGACTTGCTATAAACCACACTAGTAAACTAGTCTACACTCCTTCCAAAACATTTACTTAATTAATTCAAATCTGTTTTGTTTCTCCTATAAAATGTCTCCGAGTGTAGTGTGCTATTCTGCCCTCGAGATTTTGCTTCTATTGTCTCTAGAAAGACTATGATCTTTATTTTGCCAGCAGAGGGCATATATGCATATTCTTCTTTGTTTCCTACAATCTTCAAAAATGCAATTATTTTTTTAAAAAGCCACATTTGAGGTTCTCTGAGGTTTCATCTTATTTGAACTGAATATGTTTCAAAAAATGAAAACACCATTACCTCATTCATATTGTTTGTTGGAAGCTTAATGTCTAAATGAAAAACAGTGTCTCTAAATTAGTAATTAATGTAAGATATATATTTTGCTGTATAAAATCTTCTGAAAAGTTTGCCATTCATTTTGTTCTAATAACATTTGCTCTTGTCTCCTTTTGGTATTCAACTCTGGACCTAGAATTAGTGAAGTAGTGGTCAAGTACTATTTACATATTTTGCAAATATTTGAATATTTCTTGAATGTATATTTGAATGTATATTTGAATAAATATTTGAATATATATTTTGTCTGAAGTTAGCAAATGTAATGTATAGAACTTCAGATCTAATAAAACAGTTGTCTGAAGTATCAGAAAGAACATTTTTAAAGAAAGTTAGTTGGACTTGCAGCCATGGAAACTGGCCTGGGGGCCACTGTGGGCGATGGATTAAGAACATGTCCAAGTGTTGTGATCTGCCCGCTTCCCCTGAGCACTAGAGCCCGGGCTTTCTTACACCTTCGTGAGAAGAGCGCGGAGGAGCCACTGTGTCTCCAACATTACGCCCTCGCTGGGTGATTACATAACCACAGACGTGTAGTGTCTGCACACATCAAAAGGTTGTGTTTTTAAAATGGAACGCTAGGGCGGGGGATTAAGCTCAGTGGTTCTGGCGCTTGTCATGCAAGTGCAAGGGCCCAGGTTCTATCCCGGTTACCACATACAACAATGCGGGGCATCGAGACTCACGCTCACCAGCAATCAGTAGTGCAAACCACAATGCTGGGCATGGTGGCTCACGCCTGTAATCCCAGCACTCAGGAAGCAGAGGCAGGAGGATTGCTGTGGGTTTGAGTCTGAGCTCAGGGCCAGCCTGAACTACAAAGCTAGACTTTGTCTCAAAAAAAAAGGAAAGCTAATGTTAAAAAGCGAGTGTTACAGGCTTGGGAACTGTTCACATCTCCTGCAGAAAGGTGGTAAGTATGTAAGTATGTTATAAGCCACCGTGCAGCTTGACTTGCATAGAGCAAATACTAAGACCTACCCAGTGAAGGTTCAAGTTCTATACTGGCTTTTAAAAAGGATTAGCTAGATACAACTGAGACTAATTGGTACAAGTTATGCCAAATCTTAGCACATTTAGAACACGAACTATACAGCTATTTTATTCTGAGCTGTATAAATTGGGACTCTGGGCTTAATTTTGAAAGTACAACTCTAAGTAAAGAAAAATAGTAGTAACAATATAAGTAAATAATTCACTATTCTGATATAAAGAAAACTTTGTCATTCGTAAGAAGATGGTTGTACCTGGAGACCATGATGATAAATGAAATACATCAGAAACAAAATTTCACATGGTGTCTTTTATATGAAAGACCTAAATTTAAATAAAAACGAAATAAAAGGTAAATAATAGGAAGTAGGGAGACAGAACTTTCTCAAATGGAAGGGAGATCAAAAGCTGGAGAAAAGTAGATGAAAACATTAAAATGTGTTATGTATGCATACCAAGTCCACACAAGGTACATGCCATTAGGTACTGTGAACATGTAATAATAAAAATGAGTTCAATTCAAGACTTTTAAGTACTCACCTGAAATACATTCCAATGTGATTTTAATTGGAGAGGCAATGTTCCAACATCTGAAACACAGGCATTTTGAGAGTAGATGATGACTTCCATTACAAAGAATGTTGGGTTATTTTTTCCAAGTAAAGTCTTGACTAGTCTGATACCCAGTTTGATTCCTGGAAGTATTAATGAACCTGAGGCCACTAGGTTTATATTTGTGACACTAAACCTTCTGTCAAGACTAAAATCTCAAGCATGTAGAATTCGTACCATTGCCACATTTGCATATTTACATTTGTAAATACATACATACTTAGCCTCTAAATAAGAGATTATAAGAGATAATTAGTATTCATTTTTAAAAAGACAATTAGTACTTGCAGTTCATTATATTGTGATGATTTTAACTCACTACTTGGTTATTTTGCTTTGCTGATAAAATAGAGTATGCAGTTTTAACACTTAAATATATACCTCAGGAAGTGGAAACACTACAATTTGTTTTCTCTCTTTGCTGTTTCTCTTCTGTTTTTTGCTCTCCTTTCACTATTTCCTACACAGAGATATGGTAATAATCTTAGAGGTGATACTTCAGTGATACTTGATTTAACATTAAAACCATATCAATATCATTGAAAATTAATATAATAATCCTAGGTTATGCTTCAAGTAATGGGGCATACAGGAGGAGATCTAAGATCAGGACTTAAAACTCTTAACCAAAAAAGATTATATTATGGAAATAGACAAACCAATCACTCTCAAGTCTCAGTTCATCTTTACTGAAACCAAACAACGTAGCAAACTGCCACAAAAATGAAACCTTGTTCACATTTCTATAGCTTATAATGATTGGTTACACAATGCAGTATAATGTATATGTTTAAATTTGTACTCTTCTGGTTCATACAAACATTTTCAAGTATGCAATGATTAAGTTCTCTTTTAGTAATACGAAAATGAAGACAGATCTGTGCTTCTTCACAGTGTGGACTTACTAGGGTCTCCCCCGTATGAATAATCCTGAAATAAAGAACTAGACTATAAACATGTATTTGTGCACCATCAACATGAATGCATTTATCATTTTATCTTCAATTCATTTTTAAATCACTATTGTTGATGTTTTCTTTTTTACCTCTCAGTTTGTGTAAATCAAGTGATAAATCTGGTCAATTAGTACTTGTTCCTGAAAAAGCTGAGAAACATAATCCTTTAATTATCTAGGTAGATTTTATATTAATACAAATAGTTCTAAACACCCTCGTCCCATCCTTTCATCTTTGAAGGGAGTGCATGAAGAGGAATACATGGCAATTTCTGTCCTTTCTCACATTCGCCTTAGCCCCAAACTAAGCCTGTTACACTAAAGTAGTTATCCTGTAACCTCTTTGGGAATGATGTTGTGATATGATTAAATAGTCCAATTACAATGTGATTAAAAAAAATCTTTACAATGAACAACAGGAATACATGACATTAGTTTAGTACTTTTTTTCCTAAACAGCAATCAGATGGGAAAAAATGAGGGTGACGGTGAGTTTTGTAAAAAAAAAAAAAAAAAAAAGTACGTGAGTTAATACTGAATTTCAACCTTGAAGGTCTCCACAGCATGACTTTCTGAGTGTGTGACCACAGGAGGAAGGGAATGCTCATTCACAGGCAGGCATGCTTTGCTTAAATCTAATATCACTTGTAGTCAAGGAAACTGGAGCTGGCTAAAGACCAAAGCTCAGTGGAAGGCCCTGGGATAGGCAGCTCTCCTGCAACCTGAGATATTTAAAACACAGGGAATGTACATGAACGTGGGCAGAAAGGCAGTGTTGGTCATGATGATGGGAGGTGTGACGATGGAATCTAATTAGGTGGCCACTAGCAGGTTGGAGACAAAAGGAAGTCATATCTATTCAGCAGCTAAACTGTGCTAATACCAAATTAGATACTTAGTCAATGTAACCACCTCTGCATGTAGTAAGTGCACAGACCTCAGAGAAGCAGTTAATTATCTGTCTTCAATTTGCTCACCTCCACTTGAAACCAACTTTAGTCGTACATGGAATGCCATATTTGTGGCAAATATACCTCCCCTTTCATGAAACAGAATCAATCTATTTCTCCCCCTGGAGAGTGACATTTAATCACCCCAGTGTTATGAAGTTTATGATTGGGATTATGATTATTGTTCTCATTTGCCTTGGAGGCTTTGTGATTTTGAAGCTTTTATGACAAATTCCATACCCGGGTACAAAGGTCCACTGATAACTAAGTGCTGCACTCTTTATCAAATGGATTATGAAGAAACTGTAATTTTTCTTAGTAGAGAGTAGTCTGAAGTTGTTTTTATTTTACCAAAAGTGGATACAGGTCACACACAAACACACTGTAGTGTAATTATATATCATACACAATTTTATAAATTTGACATCTAAAAAATAACACTCGTTAAGACTGTCTGGTATTTTGTACTAAGTTCCTGGCTTTTACTTCTCAAAAGCTCATGAAATTATTAAAAGGAAATCAACATTTTTATCTGATGTCTAAAACTTCATGTATACTTTGATGGAAATGCAAGGGTTTTATAAGCAATAAAAAAGCTGAAATTTTAATTTCGCAATTGGCTGAATCATTGGTAAAATAATCATGTGTCAGTGAAGTTCAGTTGGTCCTCTGAATTTATATCTACATGTATGCACATGTCTGCATCCCTACCTGCACACATGGGCTTCACAGCTACAGATTCAGCCAGCTACAGATCTCGTCCGGCAGAGGTAGGTCTTAGGTGATTGTATCTTTGTTCTCATTATCCTCCCCCCAAAACAATACAGCTAACAACTGCCTACACAGAGTTTGTATTATATAAGGCACTAATACGCAGTGTAGAGATGATTTAAAGTGTACAGAGTTTGACATCAGCCATATGCAAATACTGTGTCATTCATGAGGTCCTTGAGCCTCAGCAGATTCCAGTATCTGTGGAGGTTCTGGACTGACCTCTGCAGACACCAATAAACAAGTATATTGAAAACAACAGTTCATAGTTTTTTAAAGAAAAAATATTTTAATAGAGATACCACAATTTCTTGTAGTTGTTAATTTATCGATTAAATATTTATTTAACCTCTTCCCACATAGAAGACAATCCACTAGGGGCACTGAGAAATGCTAATACCTTCAAAGTACAAAGAGCGGCCTATCTGTCAAGGAGCTCATCACTTCTCAGAAACTCACAAAATAGCTGCCACTATCATCCTTTTATTTTAGTGAAGGAAATAAAGGCACAGAAGTTATTTATTCAAGGCCACATAAAAATGTCAGTGTTTTACCCAGTATTGGAAAAAATACTCCAAGCTTTCATCTTTTAGTTTTAAAATTATTCTATTCTCTTTGCTTTTTGACATTTTTAGATTCAGGGGGAAAGTTTGTTTTCTACTTCTGGTTCTCTTAAAAAAGAGATTTAGCACTAAGCAAAACCCAAATAAATAAAATAAGCACAAGGCCAAAATATATTCAGTGCTGATGTAATTTAACTTATGATAGACTTTTTTTTTTTTTTTGGTAAGTAGTATAAAGTCATTTACTCGTTCTAAAAAGTAAACTATAACAAGCAA
>PVIR01041138.1:0-12915 GCA_004026965.1 Petromus typicus
GGTATGTGATACTGATTGCTGCTGGGCATGAGTCTCCATGTCCAGTATGGTATGTGGTTACCGGGGATTGAACCCACGTCCTTGCACTTGGAAGACAGGCACCAGAACCACTGATCTAACTCTCCGGCCCACCCATGAGTTTCTTAAGAGACAGACCAGTCTCAGATGGTCATTGATCTCTTCTCAAGGAGAACTGAGAACTCTTCTGCCTTGCTCTAAATAAAAACTCCTATCCTATGGACACTCATTTTTGTATATTGTGGTGCCATATAATATTTGGTTAGAAAAATGGGCTCCAATGCTATGTAAGAGTTAACAAATTACTAAATCAATGGTACCTAAACAACCTATAAGCTCAAACATCACTGTTATTATGATCTTTAATCACAGCCAACAGGCAGGAACAGTTACACTCTTTGCCAGTCTTCATTTAGTTAACACAGGAGCTCAGGGTACCTTTCATTAATAACCAGCAACAGTGAGTATAATTTGAGCTAGAGAGTTGTTTCTTTGTAGTGTTCGGTGCATTGTGAAAATCCCACACAGTTCTAACTGCTTTTGACAGGTGAGAAATAGGACAGGGTCTCTTTTTATAACAAAGATTATGAATGTCACTCTGAGATGTTCATGTTAGAATACAATTTAGTCTTCCAAGAGGGACAGAGGCATAAAAAAAAATCACATTCCATAACTGTATTACATTCCTTCTCCATCACCTAACGGACGCTATAATACCGAGCTCTAATAATGCTCATGTGATTGACTCAGCCCAAACAGCCTTTTATCAGGCACAAGCTACTTCTCTATGATGGATGACTGTGGTTTTATGGTGCAGATCTCATTTGCAAACGGAGTTTGAAAATTCCCCTTCGCTGGCAGAATTCTGATGAAGCTCTACCGTCATTATTGCACGATAAACTCATTAGAATAAAAAAAAAGGAAAGGGTGGCTGTGGTTTACAAAAGATTTGCTAATCCTGTTGTGTAAGAATAACACATTTAATTTTCCTTTGTGGAACCTGACCTATCCTGAACTTTTGTTTCCTCTTACTTGCCAGGGTCCCAAAGGTGCTGGGAGCCTTTCTTTTTGCACCTTGAAGGTGAAAGAGGGGCAGTAATCAAATCAGACCTCATCACGAAATATCTCAGTGGACACAAATTCCCAAAAATGACTATGTCAGGCGGAACAAAATGAAAACGTGAATGTTTAAAAATTCATCAGGGAGATCTTTGAACAGGAGACAAAAGACAGAGAAATAATGTGAAGGGAAATAATCATATCCTGGTTTTCTTTCTTTATTCATGGTGGTAGGACTTAAAATAGTAATGTACTCCAGATTAAAATTAATGTACAAATAAAATAAATTGAGAAATGATTCATGACAATATTTCATGGACCTTGAAAAAGGGAAGATGGAGGAACAGGGGAGAATAAGACACTGGTGTGGGACAGTTTTTCATGTATGAATCAATATAAACTGTTCTCATTTCTAATAGCTCCGCTATTCATTCCATTTTTGTTCGGTTCCTGCCTCTCCTTATTCTCTTTCCTGACTCAATATCATGCTATGAGACTCTTTCTTAAAATAAATGGTCTTAAACAAATGAACACTTCCCAGGAATTTTAGCTACTCTTAGAAGCTAGTGGTAAAAATCAGTGATTCCAAATTCTCAGTGATTTTCATAAGAAATTAATCATCAGAAGATAGTACTGCCCATTTTCTTAGGTCTTACCCTCAAGGCAAAGTTGAGGAAGATAAATGTGCCCACAGATTTGCCAGTAAGTCCCTCTCAAATGATCCCTAGGTAGCTGTATCAGCACTTGTGGTTTATAACAATTGTAGTCTATTCAAAGTAGACTTCCACATTACTACGGAATTACTTGTACATTTATTGATTGTGAATGATTCATCTCAAGCCTTCCTTCCCCATCCCCTCAGTGCACTTCCTTGAAAAGGGTACCTACCTGGCATCAGTATGGTCATTTCTGACTGGCACAAATCTGAACATGAGTCATCAGAAAGTGACGGATTCCCCTCTACGGCAATGGCGGTTAAGATTCAGAAAGTGTGAAATGAAAAAGCTTAATGTTCTTCTAACAGTGAAATTTAGAGCACTGTCAACATACCACAGGCTATGCTTTCAGACCTTACATTGAAAAAATGAAGTAAAATCAAAATGGTGAGTTCTCATTGTGCAGGGCGTCTCCTACGCGCCATCATTCTCTTCCAACTCATCTCTCAGTTGTTGAGGGCAGCGCGCAAAAGAGCCTGCCTCAATAAATGTCAGCCCCATAATTCACAGTCAGTGGGCAGCAGACAGCCCGCTTCACAGGGCTGAAATGAATGGATCGAGAAGCACTATCAATATGAAGCGTACTTATTAAAAACAAGGAACAAAAAACTGACAAAATGAAAGAAAATGGGA
Source organism: Petromus typicus (assembly GCA_004026965.1). NCBI lineage: Eukaryota > Metazoa > Chordata > Mammalia > Rodentia > Petromuridae > Petromus > Petromus typicus. The sequence goes on from PVIR01041138.1 coordinate 2,427, forward strand.
GAAAATGGTGCCTGGCTAGCTTCTGTGATCTAACCTGTCGACTAAAACACCCAAGCAGGTAACAAGAGGATTTTAAAGCAAGATGGTGCATTAGTCTGATGGAATTTCTTAGATCCCTTTCCTTTGTAACTGGCCCTGCTGGGTAATGTGGAGATGGAAGAGCGTGCACTTCAAACTGGGGTCTACTGAGAATTCTGCACTTAGCAGGGCCACCAATAGCACACATGAAAAGCAAAATCTGGTGTTTCTTCTTCATTTCCCCTTTCTCACATCCTTCTTTTAAATTCACGTCAAATTCATTCACCTATTGGTGACCTAATGCCCAAACTTGCCCCATTCAAACCTCAAACAGCTCCTGCCTTCTTCAGAAAGTAGTTGTACCCCAGCGGTTCCCTTTTTGTTATTTATTCATTTGTCTATTTATGTATCAATGGGCATATAGCTTTGATGGATTCCCTGATACAGAAATCACAAAAGTTCCACTCTGAAGAAAGCTCTTGGCCTGTGTCACATGCCTCAAAGGCCTGCTATTTAACAAAAATCACTCTCTGCTAAAGCTCCAACAGATTTTGTTATCTTACAATGCCAAGACTCAAACTTCCCCCTCAACTGCAACACTACATGTGCAGCATCATATCCCTGAAGCTGCTAATCTGGAAACTCTGGAGCACAGAAGTAGGGAAAATAGTAGCTCATGCCTGACCTGAGATAAAGCCACTCCTCACCCCAAAACACATATATGCACATACATTTCTGAAACAGAAGCAGGAAAATCTGGGAGATTAAGAAATGGAGTATTGTATTGCTGTGGTTTGGATCTGGAATGTCCCCACATGCTCTGAACACTCTCAGAGGCTAGGTTTTGGCGGGAGGCAGGATTCAATTGGTCTTGCTCATTAGTGTGTACATCTACCGGTGTGCTCAAGACTTCAGTGTGCTGGGAAGAGAGCCCAGTGGGAATAGTCAAGGCACCGGGGCACGACCTGGAAAGCCGTGTCTCACCTCCACTCCTCACTTCTCCCTCTACTTTCCTGGATTCTCTTCTTCTCTGCCATCCCCTTCCACTTCCAAGGTCATTCTTGCCTTGGTGCCAGCTCAGCATGCACCAAAAAAAAAAAAAAAAATGAACTAAAATAAACTTCTTTCCCTTTGACTCGGGGGTGTCACCATAGCTAACATGCTTCTACAGTCTGGATAACATGCCAACTGATACATGCTATCCCTCTAGTACAGCCTATTTTGTTCTGTGATTACAGAAATCAGGCATATTAAAGCTGATGGGTTTACTTGTGCTTTTTTTTTTTTTTCTCCTATTGCCTTTCTCTGACAAGACCTAGAGGAAAAGGTGTACTAATTTTAGATCTAATTTTCCTTTCCCACCTGGCTGCCACACTTTATAGGAACAAAAGAAACTCCATAAGTACAGAGAGAATCCATTATTGCTTCTGCTGGAAAGCAGAGGAAAAGTGTCTGGCCGATGTTCACACCTCTACCATTGATCTCCCAAGTCTTCCCAGCTGCTGCAAGGTGGGAATTATGAGTCCCTTTGATTCACTGCTGGCGGGACCATGAGTAATTTACCTAAATATACCCACTTATAGCATTGTACGTTTTATGGCATTTTAGTAGTAGAATGTCTGCTGAGCTAGAGGTAGAAAGTACAATATGATAATGAAATAGTGGTGCCACTTGGAAAGCCGAAGTGCTAAGTAAATACATGGTACTGTTTTATTATTGTAGCATCTTTTTATTCAGGTGTGAAAAATATGCATTTTAATGTATACCTCGATCTATGTAGAGGACTGATTTTTAAAGAGTTTTTTTTTTCAGCACCCAAATCTTTTAAAAGGATCCATTTTTGTATGGTTTAAAATCTTTTGTTTAGAGCAGTTGATAAATAGTATTCTGAGCTATATGACTACATCCTGCAGACTGTTCCAAACGGAAGATAGTCTATGAACTAAGTAGACTATGTTAACATAAAAAAATTAATAAACCTCTACCCCATGGTTCCAGGTGGGCCATTACATGTAAAACTATCTTTTTACAACACTCTCAGTAATAAAAAAAAAATCTGTTGAAACATCATACAAAGAAATAGTACTTTAGGATCTTCTCCAGTAAAGCCAAGAGATCACCTCATGCTATTTAAAAAAATTCCTGCACATTGAGAAGTTTCACTTCCCTGTCAACAACATATAAGAATCCAGCAAAGTACAATTCAGAGGCACAACACCCTAAACAAAGCGACTTCTGGAAATGCTGTATCACAAAAGGTCAATATCAACAATAATGACAAAATCCACTAACACTGTAAAGGAGAGAGGAAGGAGATATCCAGAAACTTATCTTTCTTCCTAAATAGCCATTCTTTTTGAAGATATCCTTGATCTGGTGAATAATCTTTGCCTGGGAAGAAACTGGGATAAATATAAAGAAAAAAATATAAACCAATTCCCTGTGATATATCAAAAACACAATCTGAATGTTAACCTCACTGATTTATTTGCTTCTTTCTTTCAGTAACACAAAGCTCTCTCATTACAGCTGGAAATAAAAGACCCATGAAGTCCTGTGTAGGGGAATAAGTACCCAGATCTTTCTCCACTCCAGGGCCTCTTCTTACTTAAACTGTCACCCTGAGGGTCGCTGCCTTTCCTTTGACACAGCTCTACCACCTCTTCACTATTTCTGCCTCCATCTGTCCCAGACTATTTCCAGCTGCTCTTCAGAAGAAAGGCCGTGGTAATCATGCCCTCTGCAGATGTATCTTGCTGTGACCAACTTTGGACTGCAAGTCTGTAGAATGCCCAGAGTGTCCTCTTTCTTCCATGTGACTGTGAACCATACTGAACACTCCTCCTCAGTCTGGATGTTCCCAAGTACAAAACCAAAAGCAATGCCAATTTTGTTGTGAACAGCTATGTAGCGATGATGTAGAAGGACGGGAGCATGTGTTATCTGTCTTTGTTTAGTGAGGGTTCAGTTTTCTGTGACACCAGGCAAATCTCTGCACCACATAAAGCATGAGTTTCCCTAAGTGATTATTTCAGGCTTAACTGCAGGAACTGAATGAAACACTGCATGGTGTCACACGTATAGGAAGCCCCTGGAATCTTGGCTCAATGTGGGACATGACTCGGTAGGTAGAGGGTGGAGCCCAGGACAGTGTTTGTAACAAGCACCTGGGTGATGCTAATGTTAAGAGCCGCAGGCAGCACACTGAGAAGCAGAGCAGAAGGTGTAGTGTCAAACACCTGTCGCAAATCTTCTCATCCTTCACTGGAGTGCAGAGGATTCTTCCCCATGATGTCCCGCAGCTGCTTCAGACTGCAGCACTTTCAGAATAATTTCTTTTAGTTAAATAATCAGCCTGGACACAGGCTTTCTGGAAGTCGATATAAAAAACTACAGACACGGGGCTTGGGGATTTCCATGTGTTCTCTTCTCCACTTAGTTCAGATAAGCTTTGTGACACGCACAGCAAACATCAGGAAAAGTCTTTGCATTTTGTCTTCTCTAGTCTCATTGCCCTGAGTGTCAGAGGAGAAGTTGCTTTAGAACTGTCATTTGAGGGGCCCTGTGATACATGTGCGATGGGCATCGCAGTTTCCAGACCACAGCCCGAGCTGAACAGGAAGAGGAGACGGTGTGCTACGGCAGAGGCTGCTCTGTGCCATCTCTTAGCTTTTCTAAGGGGTCTGTGTGAAGGGTTGTCTGGTCCTAGATGCAGGAATGAACATATTTGATCAGAAGTAGGGCTTCCCGAAAGTTCCTGACATAGCTGGCACTCACTCACAGAATCTGATACAGGAAGGAGGCAGAGAGTGATCAACCAAGGGCTGTAATGGAGCCTCCTGTCCCTGCTCAGTGCAGTGAGAGTGATGCTCCTTTTAGTGAACATGCCCCTCTGAGGCCGGAGGGATGCGGCAGTGGAAATGATGAGCATCAGTCTCGACGGCCAGCAGCCATGCAGGTGGTCCTGGTGTGGGGGGGAGGCAAAAGGGTGTACTGCTATTATTGCTATGATACATGGAAAGAAGTGACTCAGTTCTCCAAGAGGAGGAAGAGAAACTGGTCAGATGTGGATAAGCACCTGAGCAGCACAACAGTGACAAAACCACAGGACTAGATTGCATTGCATCTGCTCATGTGTGGTCCCATCCACCCAGGGATCTGGGGAGACGGCAGTGTCCATCAGGCTGAGGGAACAAGTGCTGGCATTCTCATTGCCCACCCCATCCACGCACATAGACAGCAGAGGAGTGCTAAGTGAGGGGGAAGGGAGGGCACTGAAAGAAGACATGCCAGTTTCACACACACACACACACACACACACACACACACACACACACACACACACATGCATGCACAGGCACATGGGCAAGAGTGTGTGGCTTCAGGAGACTTTTAGTGAAAAAGGCAATCAAGGTTTCAGGCAGAACTGCTGAAGGAGAAATACAAATGGCCAAAGCTTGACAGGTTATCCAGACAGGAAATGAGCAGATTAGAGAAGGGAATGAAAAGGCCATGGTGTTAATATTGACATTGTGGGGCCGAGTGAGAGGCCCACAGTAGTGACATCTAGGACAGGCTCAGGTTTGGAAACAGCATAGGATTTGAAAGGGAAGTCTACCAGGTAACCATATCCCATACCCTAGGAAGGCACTGGGACTGCTGAGAGGACATGAATGTACATGGATAAGTATACTGGATAGTTGCTAAGGTCTCAGACAACAATCTATGCTATCAATCCTGGAAAATGGGATGGGGGACCGGAAGGAAGGAGCTGGGGGAAGGGGGGCAGTGACCAGGTGTCTGGTGTGTACAGTTTTAAAATTGAACCAGCCAGCATCACCTCACTCTCACTTTAAGAAAAAGGTATCTGTGGAAGTTTTGAGGAGGTTGAAAATAGTAGACAGAAATTGTACATCCTCTAAATTCTTTCGCATTTTCAAAGGCTCTCACTGACACATGTCCATCAAGTAAGAAGGAAAATCAATTTAGGTACAGTATTTCAAATGGTTTGAGTAATTTGTCATCACTGTTGCATGGGTATATCCCTTGAAAATAATCATTTGTAAGGAAGTCAAACTTTATGAGCAATTGTAACAACATTTTGTTTAAATCAAGGTTTCCTCAGACTGGGTCTTACTGATGTTACACACACTCTTGATGTTTTGGGCCCAGTGACCCTTAGGGGAGCAAGAGTCTGCCGGTGGCAGGAAGTGCAACAGCATCTCTGGCCTCTTCCCATTGATGCTGAAAATACTTACCTGCTGTTACCACTGGAAGTATCTCTGGACATTGCCAAAGGGTGACAAATTATACCTGTTTGAGGACTACTGGTATAAAGTTTATCTTAGTTGAGTTAGCTAGCGCTACTGATAAGTCTGAGAGTTTAAGCTCCTCAAGAACAAAGGATTTTTAAGTACCGATCAAAGGCTGAGTTAAACAACCAAACAATGTGTTCTGAAGTGTTTCTAAGAGTTTTTGATTCTTAAGAAGTTTTGCAAAGCAACAGTAAAAATGGGCTTACATCACATGTCTGCTCAGGAACTCCTACTTCCATTTCTCTCATGACCATGACCCTGGACAGAACCAGCATGATGTTTCCTCCTATCCTGTCTTGTGTTCCTGTGCTACTCAAGTTGGCTGTCGTGGCTGGTACCATAGGAAGTAGGACAACAATGGAGTGTCAGCATGTAACCCTTTTTGAAGAATTTCATTTGCAAGAATTCTTTTATGTAGTTGTGAAAAGGGTAAAAACAGGAACGACTGAGTATTAAAGTATTTAAGAAATTATTGATGATAAAATGAAATCATTATATTGGGAAAAGAAGTCTAGATTCAGTGACAGCTCAAAAAGAATCTCAATGTGTGCTACACTGTTTAATTTCTTGTTAACAAGGATAAAAACACACATTGTGTCACAATTTATATATCCTTTTCTCCTTTCTGTGGTGAATTACCTGTCTTTAGTATGTCTGAAGACCAATTTCTTTCAGCCAAATGGTTTGTACCAAAAGAAATGCAAACTTCAACTAATATACTGTGAAGATCCTTGAATTAGGTTAGAATTCACTGAGCCTCCGTTTCCTCATCTTTGTTCTGTTACTAGTAATGCTGCTGCTCTTACCGCATGCATATCAAAGTAATGTGAATCCTGTGTGTGTGTGTGTGTGTGTGTGTGTGTGTGCTACTTGTTCAATATATCTAAGCATGATTCTACATTGAATCCCCTTTAACCAAAGGCTTTAATGGATGGAAGAGAGGCTAATTCAAAAATGTCACTGAACAGCAAGTAAACCTAAATAATTCATTTGTTATTCTGTTTTCCAAATAATATACTGCATCACTGTAAATGTCTGAGTAAAGAAAGTTGGGACAAAATACATTAAAAAATACTTACATCACTAATAAAGTTCATTCACAAAAGCTTAATTGATTTTCTTGCCAATAGAGATCAGTGCAAAACTAAAACTATGATTCATTTGCATTTTTATTCCTCGATGTCCAGATGAAAATCCAAGCCGTTGTCAGTGGCCAGATGCTAGTGAGGAGAGGGAGACTAAAGGAGGCAGATCAGGCAAGAGTTATCTTCTGTCAATTTCATCCATCAAGTCTGTAGAGCAGTTGCCTTCTGGGCCAGTAAAAGCCACAGGTGAGGTCAGGGTGCAGACCCTCAGTTGCAGCCTTTCTTTAGGACAAACTTACATGTTACATTTGGTCTGGGCTATCTACCTTTTCAAAAAGCCTAAGATAAAAGAAAAAATGTGATGCTTAAAAAAAAGTAAACAAAGTGTATGTATATAGGAGGTGGGAGGTTGTAGGTTGGGTAGAGCAATGGGAAAAATGAGAATTAAGTCATGTCATATACTTGTACAAATTCTCAATGTTGACTGTGATCATCATATGTACCAATAATGATTCAATAAAAAGCATAAGGTATTTCTAGTTCTAAAGTCTGTAAGTGATGTTGATTATCAATATTAAAGCTCTTTGAATATTTGACTTGTTTTTATTCTCAGCCAGCCCTCCTATCCTCCAAGAACAATTTAGGCAAATGTAATGTGAGACAGAAGAGAAAGATAAAAAGCTACGATGATTGCCTTCAGCCTTTCTGATATTATTTGTTTTTCTTTAATGAACTGATATATTGTTGAAAGAGCCCCTCTCTTTTACAAATAGCATTACAGAAGACTTAGGCAAAGATTAGATGTGAGAAGTAGGAGGGACATTTCATTATGTGGCTCCTCTTGAACATAAAAGGAACATAGTGTACATCAAATCAAAATAAGGAAAGCACATCAAAGAAGCTAAGAATCTACTACTGAGACGCAAATGTCCTCTTCCATCAAAGGAGACTCGAGTCAGCAAGATAAACCTCCAGCTTGGAAAGCGGACCTGAGTCTGCTCCCAATCACAACAGCAATGCTTTGTTACAGACACAAGCTACAAGCAACATGCTGGTGATCAGCACTTCTTAGTGAAACCCGAGGGCCCAAGAAGGACAGCAAAGTTGAGTGGCTGCGGCTGCAAAGCGTGGATCAGCCTCCTCCCACAAAAAACACAGCTCTCGGGAAAAGTGGATAACAGTGTGGTAGTGATGAGTATGCTGGAAATAAAATAGGAGAAAGGAGTCAGCAGAGGTGGTTCTGGCATTTCCAAGGATTTACTGAAATGCACTTGGGTTTGAAAGATGTCAGAGGCTGAGCAATGACTTCTCTCCATGAGCCCCAAAGGACCATCAGGTGAGATGGACAGAACGATGGAAAGCCATCTGCCCTGCAGTGAGAATGAGCATTCAAGACAAAGCAAAAGGGGCTGAATACTGCTGGCCCATGAAGCATATTGTTGAGACATCTAGTGGGTGATGAATTTGGTTACTGACCTAGAAACGCTTCTAGCCCTGGAATTTAGGATTCACAATTCCAGATCCTTGCCATTTCCTGCCGAGGGTCCATTGCATATTCCATGCTGAAAGCACATACTATTTACCTTTAAGATGAGCGATAGTTTTTTGTCCCTTTCTTTTTCCTTTTCTTTTTATAATGCAGAAAAATGAGTCTTCTCACTACATTTATGATACCTCACTAAGTCCATTGCCCAAATTAGATTCTGACCAAATCATTGTGGAACAGATGAAAAGGGAATAGGAGTATAACTTTTAAAGGCCCAAAATCTATATTCACTTGTTCAAACAGAAAATAAACGTTGACTTTTAAAAAGCTGTCTTGGTCCTCCCTTTATGTGTATGTGTATGTGTATGTGTATGTGTATGTGTATGTGTATGTGTATGTGTATGTGTTGTTGTCATAATACTGCTTAATCAAGTTACTCTTGGTCCAAAGGAATGGTTCACATCCTCTAATACCTATCAACATTAACTGTATGATTTACAATAATGAACTTACTGGGTCTTCTCACCCATAGTTTTGACTCAATAGGTTTGAGTTAGTGTTTCTGGTGATAACGGGGTCTAGGGACTGTGTTTGAGAACCGTGGTGTAGGCTACTAAGGACAAGTAGAATTATTTTTATAAAATAGTTGTCAACATCAAAATGCTTTACCCATCTTTTAACAGGCTCACTTCCTGAGTTCTGTACTGTGAATCTACTCATATCAAAATCCATGAAGAAGGAATTTGTACATTCTCCAAAGAAGCTGAGCATTAAAAGATAAACCAAGAAGTTGCTGTGTTCAGGAGAATCAATCATGCTCCCAGCTGCAGGCTAGGATTTTTGTTGTTAAAAGATTTATTATTTGGAAATATTTTCTCCATTGCTGAACTCACTGGGAGAATTTGCTCGGCATTGTTTTATTTCTTCATGAACAACTATGTTCCACTCCAACTGCAAATTCCCGATTGAAAATTGCATAACTGGGAAGCTAGAAACGTAAACTGGTGTATTTCACAGGCGGTTTGGACAGCTCCTCTCTTTGTGATTTGCATTATACATTAGCGAGAAGAATTAATGAGGATTTTTACTATCGACTTCCACAGATGCCTACTGCAAACTCAAAGCATCCAACCGCATTCATCATCTCCCAGCTCACTTAGTGCCTGAGCCTTCCCTTCCCCAGGCAGCAGAGTCCTCAGATGCCTGGGTGCCTCAGGCAGGAAATTCTGAGCCACATTCGGGTCTTCCCTTGCCCTGCCTACATCTTCTATCCTGGCCATTTGGGGTTCTACTTAGAAGGATGTTCCTCCCTCATCACTGTTGTCTTCATCTGGAATCTGGCCACATGAGCTAGAGCCATGGCGGAACTCTCCTGGTTCCCTTTCTATCTTCAGTTTCTCACCATTTTCATTTTCCTTTCACCTGACTGTCAGTGTTCTGTTTCTATGAAATGCAGTCCTCTTACTTGGACACCTACATATCTTCCCTAGGCTTCCTGCTACAAAAAGCACCAAGACAGGGCTTGTTGTGGGACTTATATTAGTCCTGAGTCTCCATCTGGGGCCAGCGTTCACCTTTTCAGGTACAATTTCATTCCCACATGCATTTCACATATATTTTATGCTCTTCTATAAACTGCTTGATGCTCTGCACAGCCTGTACCTTTCCTGTACTTTAAATATACTTGCATACCTCATCCAACTCTCAAATCCTGCTGATCCTCCCAGGCCTGGCTCAAAGGCTTTTATTTCTCATGGCCCCAATAACCTATCCACCTCTTGACTTGCCAAAGTAAAATCTTCTTTCCTCCTCTCTGTAAGCTTCTTAAGAGCAGGGACCAGGTTTTAATGACCTGTGAGTTCCCAGCATATCTACAGCTATTACTGGTCCTTAAAAAGCATGCACTTGGTTGGCTAAAAATTAAATTAAGCTTTGTTATGGGGGCTCAATTTGGATTAATGTTATCATGATAGAATGACAGGATTCTCTAAGAAGAGGCTGAAGAACATAGCCATCTTATGACTCAGATTTGGCTTTATCAATCAAAATAAATTGGAGAAGGCCTGTGTGAATGTGCTTTTCAAACATACTAGCAATAAATCTAAAGAGGCCCAGGGTAAGTGCATTTGATTACATGGGAAATGTTGACATTGTCAAACTAAGTTAAAAATTTTGGGTGGTAAAATGCACTGATGTCTTCCTACCACTCCAAAATCAGGAATAGAAGGTGTGTTAGCATCGTAAAATGTAGGTGTTTCTTAGAAAATTAAAAGGTAATAGACACTAGTAGTCATTCACACATACCACAGTCCCAGCTTTGCCATCTACCAGAGGAGTGTCTTGCATAACTTATTTAGGTTCAGTGAGCCTCAGTTACCTCATTAAAACAGAGATAGTAACAGTTAACTCATGTGTACCAATGAGAAATCTAGATAACATATAAATGACACAGTATAGTACCTGGTGCCTAAAAGTACTCAATAAATGAGCCCTGAACAGTTATGTGATACAGGTGAAAAATCGTCACTACTGTATAGTACAAATATATATACATTTTCATAAGGCACAGTGATGTTTAAACAATG